>BGPR01006121.1:39193-76729 GCA_013235015.1 Araneus ventricosus | reverse complement strand
ACATCCCTGCTCATAGTTGCACACTTTTGCGATCAACTGAAATAGTCCACTTTTGATTTCTGAGAGTGCTCACGCATAAACACAAACCTTGTTTCTGGTGTGTTTTTTTCGGAGTTATTTGTACTCATACTTGATTACGATCAGATTTTTATGCTCAGCTTATTTTTCTGAGTAAAAATAAAATTGCTCACTTATTATAATACAAGTGATACCGTGTTTTACATACCTTAAAGCAGTAGAGGCGATTGGGTGGCAAAAATTTATTGACACCTAAAAGCACCCAGGAGTATTGGAGGGAAGAAACAAAATTTTAAAATTTAGGTACAAAATTATCTATCTTTGTCGGACAGGATTGGGTTTTTTTATACTCCCTAGTTTTAGGCAGCTGAAATGAACTAAAAATTTAATCTTTTCCTCAAAACGTAAAGGAGTAGCTGCCCCCTCCACTGCCGTAAAGTGTCACATCCTCAACTATTTTCAATCTTGGTAATCATACGAGAAACAATTGTGCATCTATGAGACGAAATAGTATTAAATTAGTATCTTTTTTTAGATGCGAAGATTTAATCGAAGTAAATGATATTATATTGTTTGAAATGATCCTCGTTAGGATTAATCAGAATATACATTTTCATTCTCGGCTTCTTGTATGCAGAATGATACTGTCTTCCATTATCTAAGAAGCCAGTGACTCGTTCTCAAATTTTTCGGGACGAATTCGAAATGTGTTCAGATATTACAATATTATATTCATGAAAATTTCATACAATTTTCTTAAATATACTGGGTGATCATTTTGGGGTAAATTAAAATCTGAATTTTGGTTTCTGAATTGGGACAACCACAGCTGCTTTCCTGTTGTTGAGAAAATCATATTTATTCGGCAATTTATTTATCAAGAAATTTAAATCTAGCCTCTCTCGCTTTCTTACGAAGCTTTCGCCGATTCTTTTCTCCAAACGATTTACAAACACCCGGCTCGAAATTCACCCCTACTAATCGTGTAAGCTGACCAGCAGCTATCCAGTTTCTTAGAAAGAGAGGGGGGCGTAGTCTTTGGAGGACAGGCACGAACCGGAATCACAGCCAGAAAGAAAAAAGTAGTACCTACTCCACCGGTGATCTAGCTAAGGCTGTGATTCGGCTTGTCTATCTAACACTCTAAGCCACACCTCTTCTCCCCCACCATAAGAGGGCGCTTTCTTCGATTTCCAAATGAAGGTACATTACATGGGAGCCTTAAATGCTCTTTTTAAACGAATAATATAAATTACGTTTTCAAATATCTGTTAAAGTTAAAGCGTAGGATCCGTTATTTCATAGAAGAACTAGATATTTCATGAATTACCTAGTTGAATACTAATTATTCTTTGAAATAACTGATATATACGCTTTAATGGTAACATATCTAATAAATTTAGGTATTTCTTAGATAAAGGAATTTTGTTAAGAATCAACACTAGAAAATGTCCTTTTAACCATTTCTGCAGGCACAACTTAATATGTAGCCTGTATTTCCATTTCGAATGAAAAGAATTATTCAACATATTCAAATAAAAATCCACTTTCTATTCTGTCTTAAAATATAATCTTCTTACAAAGTGAATTTATCGGCATGAAAAAGTCCAATTTCTGAACAGAGACGACCCACTACCTAATAAAGTTAAGAGCATGCTAGGGAAAGAATAAAATCATTTTCTTCTTCTCTCACTGTATACAAAAAAGAAGGTCTGCTCATTCCTCTAAAAGGCAGAGAATGTTCCTGCTTCAACTGTTCCTGTGTAACTGTCCCAAAACAAACTTGTGTTTATCTGAGCTGCACTTAGCGTAATATCTTTCACTGAGCAAGTCAGTTACAATGCAATTACGTGGTAACTTCAAACGGCAGACAAGTTAACTTCTCACAGGGGATTCATCTTGATACAACCACATTTTAAACATCATCCGAAACGATGTTCATGGGACAATGACGAATGCATGAACGTATGTCTTGATTTCTTTTTCAGCTGAAGCCTTTCTAATAGGATTGCAGCATCAGAATCACTTATTTAGTCGGTATTTGAATTGTTTATGCGTTTAAAGATGACAGAATGTAAGAAGATTACTTTTTGAAAAAATCTTTATTTCGTCATTTTTTATTTTGATTTTTGCATCTTCTTGTTTTCTTAGGTTCATTAAATGATTAGTAATTTTGAAAAGTAAAAAGTTTTTTTGTGGAATAATCACAAATGGTGGCACTGAACTGCATTGCATATCCTTTATGGAGGTTCTGGAGCCAGTTACAAGTATGTGAAAGAGGAATCATCAGATAAGTCTGCATAAGAGTAATAAGTCTCATTTTTTGAATGATTAGAAATAGAGGCACCTATTTTAAGTGTTTCTTAAAGATATTATAGAATATTATACAAGATGACCTTTCCCCTTTTCCACCAAAGTATATATACTAATCTTCTAGTTCTTTCTGAAAATTTCTTTCGCAAAATCTTCAGCCAGATGTTGATAAACATTGCTAACATTTTTGCGTGGAATCATCAAACAGTGATGCAGATCCTTAATCATCGTCAAATGCTGGAGACTACAAGAACTTCACACATTTACTTCAGCTCTAGAAGAGTACTTTAACCCTTTCCGGCACAAGGCATTAATTGTTTTTAAATATGATGAAAAAATATCATGAATGGGCTCACTTTATTGTTTAGACACAGGATTTACAAAACAAAAACACCTCTTTCTGAGGAGGGGTCGTTGTCCCTCTTTGGGGCCACTCCCTCATATGAGGATCCCTTTAGACACAGCCATCTTGATACACTCAAAAATTAATGTTAAATCTTTCACAAAATCATAAATTAAAACTTCAAAAATATTGGAGGAAAATTGTCGAGTAAATTTGCTTAAATTGTAAAGGTCAAGAACTGAAAAAAATTCCCATCTCCGAGTTAAGAAATTTTGGCATTTTAAATCTATAATTTTTCCGAAATGAAAGCGAAATTTCATTGTGCAGCCATCTACATTCTAAAAGGAAAACTATCAGCTGCCTTTCCTGCAATTTACCAGGTATCAAATTGAAAACGAAATTTTTTAGAAAATTTTAAAGTTAGTGTCCTCTTTTGCGACCACTGTGCAGGAAAAGGTTAAAATGTAATGAAAGTTAAATTGCAAACAATTAATGCGACAGTTAAACAGAGGCAGTATTTAGTACAACTTCGAAGAGATTAAGTTCAGTTTAATTATATTATCGTCCCGTTTTGAAGCAGCACAAGGACTTTTTGGGACTGAAATCGTATTTTTGAACTGCGATCATATGACGACACCTGAGATAGCAGCCCCCTCTCCAAACTTCCGCACCACACCAGCGGGAGGACGTTTGTCCCCTACGTCTGATTTAACGTGCAGCAGGCTCAATACACGAGGGATCTTTAGTGAAATCGGGTTTCTTTTCTGGAACCCATCGGCTACGAGGCCTGCACCATACCACTAGCCCACCGCGGCCCTAACTTCGAAGAGAAAACTATACCTTTACAACATTTTCTGATGGAAGAAATAAACACAAGTGTATATAATGTTAAATAAATCAGTAGTAAAAAATGTTGATAAAACATTTCATCCTAACTTTTGATCACTATTAAATGATTTTCGGATCGCGAGAGTTTCTTTTCTTGTAAAATGAAAAGTTTGAGAAGGACATTGAGAAGATTGATCTGTTTTTTCCTGTCGGGTCGTTCATGGATTTCGACAGATCAGGTGGCGGATTGGGTGGAGTTCTCGAAACCACTTTGGCGACGTCCGGCCGCTTCAAGAAAGCATCTTCACTCATTTTGACAAGTTGAAAGAAACTAGAAAACATATTTGTTGAAAAGTCAAGGTCACACTTTCAAAATCAATGAACTGAGTGCGTAGCAAATCTAATGGTTCTAAAAAGTTTAAGACTTATAGAAAAAAATATTTTTCATTATTAAAACATGTTGGATTTTTAGATATTCTTCATGACAATTTTTATTGAAGTGAGAATTCAGAGACAATATGCTTTAGTGAATAGTTTCAGGAAGAATAGTACACTTGATTTACAAAAAAATGCATGAAAGAGGCTTTAGAGATGATATCCAAAAAAATTGAAATGTTTCATTTCCTATAAAAATACTTGCAATTTTTAAAAAAATGCAAATCTTTCTTATTTTAGTCAAAAATAGTGACTTTCATTATAAATAAGATCAAACTATTATAATTTGATTCAAAAGTAAAAGTTCTTCGAACGAAACGAAATGAAACTTTAAACAATCTCATCATGAATAATGGCTTCACAATTTGAACTAAATATATAGGGCATGAGAAGGCAGTTGGTTTGGAGGAAAAATTGCTAGCGTGGAAACAACAATAATAATTCTCCATCAATATCTTGATGAAAATTACTTGTTCAAATAATAAGAATGAACATTGATTGCTATAATAATATCACCCAAACTAAGGATGTGAAAGGGGAAGATTACCGTTCTGACAAAATAAGTAAAATAATTGTGAGCATAAAGGATTCTAAATGCCCTTTTATCCGCTGATAGGTTTCTCCTTGAAATTCGATGCGGTAGTAATAAACCAACATAGTTATCATCGCTAGCTACTGCATCTATTTATTCAAGGTAACTTGTAAGTTACGAGCACCGCATACAGGAATGCATGAACTAACTGGCTCGTGCAGGAGTGATGATATATTATGAAACTCTAAAGAAGTTAACTCATAGTAACAATAACAACTTTAATAACGTAACAAGATAAAAGTAAGGGTATAGTAAATGATATTTAAATTAAGATATTCACAACAGAAAGATCACTGATAATTGTGCTAGAAGAGAGAGACGACAGATAATTTCCGAGCCTTTATAGGACTTAATTCTTCTGCTGCGCATGAGCGAGACGGTTCACTGCGTATGCAGGAATACGATGTTGCCACACCCTTAAACTTTGATAATTTCATCGCAATCATCACAAGCAAACGGTTTGCATATGTACGAGTTTTCTCTCTGTGAGTTCAAAATAAAAAAAATGAAAACTCGTCGATGACGTGAAAAAACAAAGAAGTTCGATAATTAAAACATAAATTGGATCCTTAATAACTTTGAATAAAAAATGACTATTTCAATAAAAATGAAGATTCAAAAGTAATTTTTTGAGAGTATACCTATTTAATACTGTTTCTTAAAACCAATTTGGAAGAAATGTAGATTCCCGAAAATGTTTAATTTTTTCTAAAACTAAAAACAGTTTAATTTAGTTTAAGGTATTATCTACTGTGCATTTATCTTTTATTACAATCTCAAGTAAAAGACAAGTTTCCTAACATTATATCCTCATTACACTGAATTCGAATGATGTATTAGCAAAGTCGCGAAGGTAAGCGCTTTTTTAAAAATCCGAAAGGAGTGTCCAACAAAGAGAGAGAGAGAACACAGAAGAAGAGTAGCCAACTTAATTAGTCATAACAGTCATTAAGGAATAACAAACAGTCATTAATGAATTAAACAGACAGTCGAGGAATTGAACAGTCAATTAATGAATTATAAAACTGTCATTAATGAATTGAATTAAAATTTGAGTTTTAAATGATTATTGTAAACAAAACGATGAATAATAGTAAATTTTCTAATTACATATGCATTTAATAAAGTTTTGTAAAATGTTTTGGTTTAGGTTTCAAAAAATGTTTTCAATCTTATTTCTAAAAGAAAATTCACTTTCTTTCTGGCAATTATTTAATTTTATTTTGAAGTATAATTCACTTAATATTAATATTTTATTTGATTCCGAAGTTGCACCATGAGTTTCCTTATATTAAATCCTTATTACACTAAATTAGAAAGATTTATTATGTTCAGTTGTGACGTTAAATGTTATTTAAAAGGTCTTCCCAATTAATTAACGAAGAAGAGTGTCCAACTTATTTAGAAATTCCCGACTTTATTCCATTTAAATTTTTCTTTCGAGATTCAGTTCTATTCAGTAAATCTACACTATTCCAAAATTTTAAAAAACGCGGACAAATTAGTACATTAAGTTCACACTAGGAGAAAAGTCGCTTCCGTGCAGATTTCCGTAGTACCTCTACTTTCAACGGTTTAAGGATTTCAACTCTCCCAAAAATAGAATCTACAATAAAGATTCAAAGAAAAAGAGAAAGACATGAAAAAACATTTGTTTAATTAAGCCTTTTATTAGGCATTTTATGCGACTAAGAATTTTTTTCAAATTTTAATCATGCTCACTTTGATAAATTACGGCTGTTTTTTCACCCTTAATAAAAATAAAAGATAAATTAGTTTTTTAAAAAAAATTTCCAGCATTAGTTGTTTCCTCCTTTGAAACTACTGAGAATAGAAAACGATATTTTTTTGTGTTCTTTCATTACACATTCTGAATCAAAGTGTTCTTTCTTGTCTTCTTCTGTTCAGTGACTATACTGGGAAATACGAAATGAATGTTACTTTTATTCTCTTTATTCACCTTCACAATCGAAGTTATTCTTATTTCTTTCTAAATTTAAATGAAAATGGAAGTAATGAACGGAAAAAACAACAGATTTATTTTCGGTAGTTCGAAGAAACTTTGTCTGATAAAATTAAAAATGAGTATAATCGTAAAATAAACGAATATTGCACAGTAATCAATAAACGCCTGGAAATAGAGTTTTTAAAGAAATTAAATATTTCTTAGTTACTAGAAATTTTTCTCATCTTCAGCTACGAAGAATTATGAAATTGTATTCCTAAGTTGACAGAAAAAGTTTGTTATTCAAACGTTTTTACTTCGTATTGAAATTTATAACTCGCTTTGATAAACAAATCTTATGTTCTAGGATCTCTAACATTCCTATAACCTGAACAAATAATCTATTATGTTTTTCAAATGCTTATATTTTAATTTTTATTGATGTGTCTGCCTCATTTCCATGGCTAAAGTGAAAAGCAAGAGTATAAAACTTGCATTCTTGCGGGTATCCTTTTATCTGTAATATTTCTGTTTATTAAAAAACTTATTAATTATTCTTAAAGCAATAAAGATCTTACGCATTTGATGTCACAAGATATTTAAATTGTAATATCATTAACAAAATTAGAACTTCGAAAAATAAGTTAAAAATTATAAAAAATAGGCATTAATAAAACCTTAAAATAAAACTCAAAAAAAGCAAAATGGAACGAAAAATACAATTAGAATGAAAGCAAAATGGAAGAAAATTGTAAAAGAACCAAAATGGCGATTCTCCTCAGAGGCCACACGACATTGTAGCTCTGAAGCAGGGCGAAAATTTTCTGAATAAAGGAAAGACCATTAGTCAAAATTATTCCTTTATGTGGCCTGAATTTTTGTCCAACCTCTGAAAATAGGATAAAAGGAAAAAAGAAAAAAACATGACAGATACCTGTACAACAGAATCGAAAATGAGACAAACCAAAAAGTCATCCTCTTTCATTGTTTACCTGTGCTTGTCAGGTGCCCGAACTCGCTGGTGCGAATATTGCTCCTGACGGACAGTTAAATTTAGCAATAAAAGAATTAACTAAACGAAGACACAAGTTTCACTGAAACGAGACTCAAGTGTTCGAAAGACAGTCCTCAACTTCGTGCTGATACAGAAAAATTATGGCATTCAAAATTTCAGACGGTTTTCAACCCATCCCCAAAGGAAATAAACCCATTTGCATACTTTGAAATTTTGATTTTTGTCTCGCTACAAACCGAAACTGAATCACTCTGTGACGTGGGTTTAAAAAGTGAATTTAACTGAGTGAGAAATTAGAGTATCAGAGAAATTGTGAATAAAAAGTTTAAATTCGGTGCGACTAACAATAGTACTTTTTCTAGTTTCACGATGATCTGTAAAGATTAGAATTTCTTCAATTTTCGAACGCATGATAAACTGCTCCTGCACTCTGCCACAAAATCTCCGCTAACACTTACTCGGATTCTCCAAACTCCTACATTAATATTTAAACTACAATGTTTAAAACGCATTCATACAAATAATTTGTCAAGAACCCGACTTCGACTCTTAATGCGCTTCATGTGAGATGAGAAAGATCTCATTGTAGAGGAACGGCATTGAGCACTTATCTTCTTGGATTGACATACAAATCTGGAAACTTAAAACTTTACTTTTAATATTTATCTCCTTTTATTCCGATGTATTTTTTCTTATTGTTTTGCTTTCTTTCTTTTATGTCAGTTCTTGCCCTGTGTATTTTTATCATTATTGCTTGTTATCCATGTTATATGGTTTTTTTTTATAAAAAACTAAAATTCCCCTTCATCTATCCAAATCGGAAAGGAACTAAACGGCTCTAAACACAGCGATACCATAAGGTAAAATCAGATCGATAAGAATGATTTGCAAAAAAATCTGGGGGATAATTTTACAAGTTTGTATAAATAAAATAATATATGCAAAAATCATTTATGTATTTAATTATAAAAAATGAAAATTTAGATGAGGAAATAATCATGTTATCTCACAGATCGCCGGGTCTGGTATTAGGCATATCATAGCTGCATCTAACGAGGGGTAAATGTATAATACAAATCCCTGAATTTTGATTCACAATTTTAGTTTCTTTAAATCTAAAGAAATAATAACAGAATCTTCAAACAATCATTTGATATCTGCCAGCAATAGCAATCTAGTGAATTAAACAACGCCTGCCGCGATAAGAATTTTGGTGCATTCTCTTAATTCCTTTAAAGCTAATAGAATCCTCAAACAATTATTCAACATTTGCAGAATTAACTAAATAACAGCTGTCACAATAGCACATTCTGCGACATACAAATCGCAGCAATGCTATCTATTACAAACTTTCAATCCCAATTTAATATTTTTTTTTCCACCCCTGAACAATTAAACTGTAGTCAACTGTAGTAGAACAAATAAACTGTAGTCAACTGTAGTATAACAAATAAACTGTATAAAGTGTAGTCAACTGTAGTAAAACAAATAAACTGTATAAACTGTAGTAAAACAAATAAACTGTAGTCAACTGTAGTAGAACAAATAAACTGTAGCCAACTATAGTAAAACAAATAAACTGTATAAACTGTAGTCAACTGTAGTATAACAAATAAACTGTCGGCTCTTTCAGCCAGAAGACACGATTTCCAACTCCAGACGGTATATGTGAGCCATAAATCATAAGCAAATCCAATCCGTGAATAATTCAGGATAACGCGGAAATAAAACAGTAATGTGTCTGTCGTTCTCGTGTTGTAATTTCTCGTTGGTATGCCTCCAGATGATTGGTGGCTTGTCATGTTGAAAGTGCAAGATTTAAGAGCTTTCAGGTAGCGGAAGGAGTTTCCCAGGAGGAGCTGGATTTATGGGTGCAAATTATTAATAGTCCAATTATTTAAGAATGATAAGTTAGTGGTAGTTGAGTTAAGAAATGCTATTTGTAATGAATAAAAAATGGCAATGACAAAATTATTTCCATTTCATGATTCAAGTTTAGAACATAAGCGACATAAGATAATATTGTAAAATTGAAATAAATTCTTTAGGAATAAACATCATTCTTTCTGACAAAGGTATTCAGCGATAGAAAATTCCTCCATTTTCTGTTTTTAAAAGATTGTTTTATGTTTCACCGCAACTATCCTTGCAAGGACAACGACTGATTAATTCATTCACACCTGTGTTAGTAAATTTATTTTTTTATTCTATTTAAAAGCATATTTCTGTTTATTAACCCCTTAACCGTGTTTTTTCTCTACTAAATAATTAGAAGACACCTCTCTACTAAATAATTTTGAAAGAAGTGTTCAAATTGATTCAACCAAAAATCTATACAACACTAGATATATTTACAGAATACGTGACATTTTTGTTTTCCATCATAACGGCCATAAATGACTTAATTTAGAATATAAGTTTAAAAATACAATAATTTGATGCACGAACGTCACTTGGAGGGCACATTTTAAGAGGTTAAAATAAATTCTTAATAAGTTTTAGAATTTTTTCTGAGGTATACAGCACTTGCCTTAAATTAGGGTATATAGTCTAATTGAATCTCGCATATTCCTGTACTGATAATTTGCTTATTTCTCAGTTCTTTTTTTTACTAATTATCACAGTCATGATTGTGTTGAAAATTCAATATTATGATTTATATTACTTAAATTTCTAAATCTCCCTATTTTGAATTTGTGGCAAGTTTCTTTGTCGATGAATACATAGGAAAATGATTTATTTGCGAAATCACGCGATCTTTTTGAAATATCGTTTGATAAACTTATTTCAGCCAGATGTGCAATAAGTGATCGCGCGAAGGTAATAAGAAATTGATCACTATTGAGAAAATTACTGATTAAAAATAGATCAATATAATTATACCTTCGAATGTGATAAGTGAAATGAGTGATACAAGACATAGATCCTTCTTAGATAGATAACGAAAATTTATGCTAAAAGTAGAAATAATTCATTCTTTTTCTGAAAGGTATGCTAAAATATGCGAAACGTTGCTAAAAAACTTTTATATTTACAATAACCTAAAATGCAATTCTATCCTTGCTCAAAGTCGTATAGCCTTTTCACATTAAAATTCAATTCTTAATTGCATATTTATTATGTGATCATATCGGTCATATATTAGTTATTTTAGACTTGATAGTAATGTCTAAAAGCTGACTTTTATATTTACGACAAGCCAATATGTCATTTCCCCTCTAATGGCGAATAGCTTTCTCACATTAAAATTCAATTCTCAATTGCATATTTATTATGCATTAGTTATTTTAGACTTGATAGTAATGTCTAAAAGCTGACTTTTATATTTACGACAAACCAACATGTCATTTCTCCTCTAATGCGTATAGCTTTCTCACATTAAAATTCAGTTCCAGAATTCTATATTTATAGTATGATCTTTACGTGTGATGTCTCCTGCGAATTTTGAAATCATGTTACTTCCGTGGGACTAAGAAATTATATTTTCAGATTAAATTGTGGATTCTGAATATAATTTACTTCACTGTAATACGTAAGATATACGAAACGTTCTAGTATACCAGTATTTCGAAGTAATCAAATAGAAAAAGGAAAATTTCATTCAACGATTTAAAAAAGTTCAAGCTAAAAGCGGATACTGATCAATAATAAAATACTGTAAAACTCAATATGCCTTAACTTTGGTTGGGATATTGGATTTGCTGGAAAAATCATTCTTTTCCTATAGTAAAGACGGATAAAACAAAATGGGTTTTGCAGAAATATACAATATTTTCATGATTTTATCAGTGACAAAAGAGAAACTGATTTTCCTTTGAGAGCGTTTTTCACGAGTGGAATAACCAGCTTGTAAGTGGAAAAACATAAACTCATTTTTACGAATCAATACTAAGTACATTGATAAAGTAATAATGGGAAATATATATTTCTCCTATTTATTTTATAATTTAAAATCCAAATGTAGCAACTATTTAAAAATTTCGGCTAGCTCTAAAAGAAAATAAATAAACAAAGACAAAATTAATTTGGGGAAAAACAAAGTTACTTTTAAACTATTTTTAATTAACAAATAAACAGTCACTACACAAAAGACACTTCACATTACACAAAATTAATATTTATAGTAAATAAACATAGTTATAATTAATGTTACAAACGGGGGGGGAATAACTCAATCCCAGACAGGATAATGTCCATCGTCCAACTAATGAATATCATGGCAAATATACTCAGCACGGGAGGTGGCGCTGCAATCGTCCAATGGGATCGTTACACAAACCGATTAGGCTCAGATTTTAATAGAAGCTCAGTGTATAAGAATTACTTTTAAGTAATCAATCGAATTAATTGCTGATTGTTTCAAAATGCCAAGACTAACACTTTTTGGACGATTTTACTCCATAGAGAGGTGACAGGCAATGATCAGATGAGCGCATCTTCGGAGTTCTTTGTTCGGTAACGCTAAGTAGAATGTAAACTCCCCCTCCATCTTTCACTTCGCCTTATTTTGGTGAAATGAACTCCACCTGGCGCATGCACAAAAGCGCGGAGGGTTTCGGATTCCAAAGATCATCAGTACTGCTGGATATTTAGGCTAAATTTGCCCTTGTATTTATGGATGAGTATGAAAAGCGTATGCTGAATGCAAAGGGGGCATTCTTTTATTTCTGAAATTCTTGATCATTAGAATATAAATTGCATAGAATTTTTTCATTTGGCCAGAATTTCTTTTTTTCCCCTCGTTGATGTGTTGCATGACCAATTTCCATTCTCCTGTTAATTTATTTGCCTAGAAACTTCTAATTTTAGTTTATACAATAAAAGCATAATTTTGTTCGCCACAAGGCTTTCTGTTTATTTTTTCAACTATTCTTTAACCCTCTAATACCGAGCGAGGCGGTCTAAAAATTTTCCCTTAACAACAATGAAGGCCGGTCTGAGGAGGCTGGCTTCTTTTGAGGGGAGGAGAGTTTCTGAGAACGCTTAGGAGATAAGCGCGGTAGGGAGGTACAATTATCCTTGCGAGCCCATTTCCGTGTGCCTTATGGGAAGGTTATATCAAGGGGTGTGGAAAATGACCACCAAGATTGGGAGAGTCCAATTCATGTCGTTTCCTCCCCAAAAGCCCATGTTTTAAAGGAGGTAGAAGAATAAAGTCGTCTCGGCATTAAAGAGTTGATTAAAATTTGTCAAACATAATATAAAACGAAAATTCTATGTGTTGGATGTATTGCTTCTTTTTATGTTTTAAGTAGTTACAAAATGTTCTACGCGTTCCATGACTCGTACAGAATCTGTAACTACATAAGATTTGTTATAAATCTTTGATTATAACGCTGGGAACAAAAAAAAAACTTTTTTTTATTAATCAAGAAAATTGTAACGGTTTTATGATATATTGATTATGCTGATTTCAGAACTAATTTTACTTTTGTTGAATTGGCTGTATTTTTTCAAATAATGCATATTGTCAACATTTCAATTGTGTCTTCAATAGAGTGGGCCGAAAAAAATCAGAAAAAATTACATCGCTACACAGAGGGAAAATTTGAGAATTGGTGATAAATGAAACGAGGAAAAAATTAATTGAATTGAATAATAACTTCCACTCCCGCATAGGAACATTCAAAACGCATGCGAAGAATACAGAAAATAATAAAAATTAACACACCTTTAAAAAACCACTTCGGCTACAAGGATATCAAATTAATGGAACAAAGGTATCAAGGTAGGTGGGACACACACACTGCTAGACTCCAAAGCGAATCTTCCATTGTACGTAAAAGTGCATCAAATAAAAGCTTTTCCATGAATTAATTGAATTAACTTGTATTTAATTTTGATTTTATTGAACTTAATGCAATATCATCATGTATTTTTTACCATACCATTATAATTAATCTATTTTATTTCTTGAAATTTATTTATTCATTTCATTTATTAATATTGTTTTCAATTTTATTCTTTAACTTACATTTGACACAGATTTCAAGTGATTTGTGTATAGATTTATCTTCTAATTAATATACTGCCTTTACTTCCTATTCTTGAAGCTGTTATTAAATCTGGTAAACCTTCGGTTATTATTGCAGAGAATATCGAAGGTGAAGCATTAAGCACTTTAGTTATCAATAAATTGCATGGTGGTTTAAAAGTTGCTGCAGTAAAAGCTCCAGGTTTTGGTGACAGAAGAAAGGAAATGCTCGAAGATATAGCAACTTTGACTGGTGCTAAGTACGTCATAAAAGATGAACTTGGAATCAAGATGGAAAATCTGACACTTGATGATCTTGGTACTGCTAAAAATGTTAAAATTACTAAAGATAACACCACAGTTGCCAGCGAAAATAGCGATTCTGACAGTGTGAAAGCTAGAATCAAGCAGATCAAGTCTCAAATTGAAACTTCAACTTCTGATTATGATAAAAAAAACCTAAGCGAACGTTTAGCGAAATTATCAGGTGGTGTTGCTGTGCTAAAAGTTGGTGGAGCAACTGAAGTGGAAGTTAAGGAACGTAGAGATAGAGTTGAAAATGTGCTGCATGTAACAAGAGCTGCAATTGAAGAAGACATAGTTCCAGGAGGGGAAGTTGCATTTCTTTATGCTTTATCTGTTCTCGACAAATTAAAAGGTGCAAGTAACGAAGAGCAAATAGGCATAAACATTATCAAGAAAGTTCTCAGTAGTAAATTCAAAAAGGAAGTTTAAACCCAGGTGGTAAACCCATTATACCTGCAAGATCAGAAGTTGCATTTGCCGTATCTTCTTCTGCTTTTTTAACAGCATCATTAAACGCTGCTGTTACTAAATCCTCTACTATATCTTTTTCCTCATTTCTCATAAGTTCTAAGTCTATGTTCCGTAAGATTAAATCAATTTAATCCTACAGATTACTCTGTAGGATTAAATTGATTTAATTTTATTGATTTATATATAAAACAATTTCAAAGTGATTAGAGTAGTGCGTACATATTACTACTGAATTTTAATTTTCACTTTCTTCCAAAAACTAGAGTTAATCTGACAAAAAGGATGCTATATTTGAAATCATAACAATGAATTTACCTTAAAACGACTGGAATATCGTTGGCACAAAATCAGTGTGCTATAAAGTGTCAGTAAACTATACTTTGTATCTCTAGTACAGCGCTTCATGTCTCGCTAGCATTGCCTCGAAAAATATAATTTTGATCTAAAATCCTTTTCCATTGCTAATAAATGAAATAGCTGCCTCCGTAACTTCATCCTTGCAATATTTTATTTTTTTTTAATCAAATTTCAAGATTTTGCTATCTTCAGTTAAATATTAAGTAATGATCAAATTTCTGATTAGAGATTTGTAGTTTCATAAATGTCGCAGAAAATAGATGTTTCATGGAATTCTGCTGAGGAAAATTAACATTATTTTATATGAATTTCCATTCACATTCAAAAACTTGGAAACTTTAATTAGAAAATGGAAAAAAAAGTTATTTGATAAATAAAATAAAATAGAATTTAAAAATCTATTCAATTCTATTCTACTTATGAATTCTAGAATTAAAAATTTAAGACACAAAACATCAAACATTGAAAATCTTATAAGTTATTTATTTAGTTGGTTATTTAATTTTTCAGCAAAATGTCCTTTCAGTATATTAAATGCTCACTAGTTGCTATAATTCTCTTTTCAAAAAATAATTATTGAATTTTTCTGTTAACATTCCTTTTTTTCAAGTATTGAAAACCATAACGAATATTTTTAAAGTGTAAATCCTTTTTCACTGCTGCCTATTTCTTAATTAACATCTTTAACCCTCTGACTTCTTATCCCGCAATTTCCGCGGGTCGGAACTAAGTATATTTCCCGCTGAATCCTGCGATTTTCGCAAAGCTAATGCGTTTACTTAGAACTGTTTGAGCGTTGAATCATATCACAATAATAAAGCTTTGCATATAAATAAAAATAAATAACAAACGTTGCAATCTAAATAGTAATTTTTAAAAAATCGAAAGTCATAGGGTTAATAATGAGAGAGAAGAAGTTTCAAAGAGAGTGCCTTTTTCTCAGACAAATTACATATTGAAATTACTTTGAATTGAAATCATCGCAAAACTTTATACGGCATTGAATTTTAAACTTTTAAATACTGATTAGCTAAAATATCAAAAATTAAAAATTGATTCAAAAGTTTGACATAATACAATAACAGGACATTTTTTCAGTATGAAAGTTTCAATAAAAATCTGCCATCATTTGCATTTTTTTTATTCGAACATAATATTTTGATCTTAAAACAAAAGTTAAACTTTGTTTCAGACGTTCATTTTTTTTCTAATGCAGAAATCTCTTTCGTCCGACTTTCTTTCCTTGATAAAGACAACTCAAATATTGAATAGATTTTACACAAGTGACCGAATAATGCGATGTGTGTCTTTCAGAGGTTATCAATATGAATGAAAAGGAGTCAAAGGAAAAGCTACTGAACCTTTCGAAATTCAAACTGTAGGAAGCAGTTCGAGAGCGCCAAAGATTCTTTTGCAAAACTCTTATTCCTTTGGAATGCATTCATATTGAACAAGTGCCTAGAATGCTCCGATCTTACGATTTCCACATAATGTGCAAGGACGACTTGGTCTTTCCGTATTGCTGAATTCTTTTTAGATTTTTAAAATTTCTTATTTTTAAAAGCTCATGGTTTTATTTCTTTCTAAAGGCAAGATTTAAACTGGTTGTCGGTGTACAATTAATAAATTTTCTGTTCCTATTTTGGAAAAAGAGATAAATTCTAAAGTATTTTTACAATCTCTACTAAGTAGGGTACATTTGCACAAAGGTCAGCAGTTCTAAAACTTCTAATTTTTAGAATCCACATTTCTATATTTGGTACACTCTCTGGCTTTTCTAAATTTCCACCCACTTTCCGTTTTTTCTTTTAATTTAAAAAAATGACGGTAAAATAGCTTTTATGCTGATTACATATATCAACTCATATTTTCAAGTGACATATTTTAGTTGTATAAGCACACTACCCATTTGGTTGTTTCCTTAAAGTCTTTTTTAAAACTTTTATTGGTCTTTTTCATTTCTATATAGAAAGTGTTCCTTTTTCGGTTTCCAAAGCCAGCGCGCCCTGCAATTGCAGATTTGGTGACGGAAATAAATTGAAATAGAAGTGGTCATTTTATGACCCCAAACCCTCAGCAAATTCCGATTCCCAGACAACTAGCCACTTGTTCATTCCTTCCTTATCAGTAGCTGAGTTAGTTCCATCTGCCTTTCCTGAGTATTCAGAAAGTATTTCCGGAGTTTTTCGTCCTCTAATACACGTTTTGTCAGTTACTGGGGAATGGAATGGCCCCGCGCGTCCTTCCGTTTGTTTCACAGACCAGTTATTTCCAGCGGCTGATAACGTCAGTTCGACGCTGTCCTTTCCGAATCGAAGTATTTACCTGCTGCTCACAATGCCGATTCCGTACGAAAAAGTTTAAAAAGTTTTTTCAGAGTTGGAACGTTTACGTAAACTTCTTGCTGAAGTTGAAACTGATGAAGATTCAGATTTTCACAATGAAGACAATGGACCTGGGGATGTTTTAGAAGAAAATTTTTCAGATCATGATACGGAATCGGAAGAGGACGGAAGGCATTGCTTTTTCACTTATCAATGATTACGCCAATAAACGAATGGATAATCCGAGTTTTGATCATGAACTAAGAGTAGAAATTGAAAAAGATTTGTTCCCCTGCCATTGAAGAACCACCAAAAAAGAAATAAAATGGTTTCAAAGGGAATATGTAAGTTTTTTCCGAGAAATAAGGACGCAAAAACTACTGGAACATGCAATTTGTGTACAATTTTGTATGCAAGGAACACTTAATTTCTGTATCTAGTAATTGTCTCCAAGAAAACAAAATGGAACTGAAAATTGGTGTGTACATTCTATTATTTCTCATTATAATTAAATAGTATTAAAATTCATGTTTCATTGTAACAATTCTATAGCGAGTACTTTAATAATTTGTGGACTAATTGTATACGAAGGAAAGATTGCATTTTAAAAGTCTTATCACAAAAAATATTGAAGTATATTTTATTTCTGTCAAACAGTGTTTACTTAATGTCTTAAAAGTGAAATGCGTTATTTTCCAACTAAAAATATAATGTTTTCAACAGTACAGGTTTGAATTTCAGTTTGGGGTCATTCAATGACCCCAAACGTGCGTCTTAACGTTCGCTAAGGAGGAGCGTGTTCTCTAGGGTTAAATGTTGAAATGGGACCAGTACAGATGCCTGCGTGGTGAAGCTCTCGGAAAATCGGAGCAGCTGCTCAGTTTGAAGGCAAGGGAAAAAGTAGCCGTGATAGGAAATCGGAGTGATCCGTATCGGATGGAATTGCATTGCGTGGAGCGTCTGAGAATGAACTGCCTAAATGGATGGGCTGAAAACGGAATTGCCATTTGATTGGAGTGGAGTGCTTGTGAATGATCGGCTTAAGATTCAAAGTACTTTAGGTCAGATAAAATGGCGGATCCTTGGAGGAATGACATTTTGAATCCCTGACCCTTCGATCTCTTTCCATCAGGCCACGACGGTCCCATATATAACTGAGTATATGATTGATTGAAGAAATAGAGTAATTCTGTCATAAATATTCGATATAATATAATTCTTGCTTCCATATTAAATTTTAGACTTCATTTTCTTTGTTGTTTCGAAATTTTTATTTTATCTTTTTCAGTCATTTTCTCACAGTTGGCAGTTTTAATTTTCTTAGGTTCGATATCGGTCACTAAATTAATCATTTGCAACTGCCAATCTCATCCATCAATTTCCAAAATCTACCTTCTTTTTCACCTTCTTGTTTTATTTCTGTACTGCCGTCATTTTCTTCCTTGATGAAATAAGGGGGGTCGGCCTATCACTCTGTCTATTTTTATGTACAAAATGACAGCAGTACCTATAAAAATGAGTAATATTCTTTCACAGGAGGCGTGAGGCTACATCAGAAGAGTTTAATCGGTCTGATCAACCCCCACACGAGAGGAGACAAGTAATCGAATGTATGAGATGTCATAGATCACGATATTAATGAGATGACAGTTATTGCGATATTTAATGTTGAGTGTCATGGTTTTTAATAAAAAGGGTAATGAAATGTGATTGAAACGATTGTTGAAGTCATAAAAATAAACTTTTTATTACTTTGTTTTTTTTGTAATTTTATAATTTTTTGAGAGACATAATTCTGATAAATAAATAACTAAACCTGTTTTCTTACAACCATGATTGTATACTAAATAATTTAGAGATGTAATAAGGAATTATTAGTAAAAACAATTTTCCTGAAACTTGTATGAAGCAGAGATTTCTTTCTTGTGGAATTTCAAAAGTTGTCTCAATCTTGAGAAATTTATTACATCTAAAAGATTTTGAACTTGATTTAGACTATTGTCTTAACTCGGGTGCGAAATTTTGTATGATGAGACTTGTCTTTAACATACTTGCATGTCTTGACTAAGGAATACTTAAGATGCAAATGCAAAAAAATCATGATATTTTAAATCCCTTAACTCTACAGCACTTAAAAGTGAAAAAACAGCATCACGTATTTTTTTATTTATGTTTTCTACGTTTTTATTGACAGAATTCTTTAAACCAGAAAAATGTGAACACATTCTTGGTTCTTTTTTTCCCCTAAAGGATCTAAATTCTCTCTTCGTTCAGAAAGATTTCTTAAAAGAAACACACATAGCCTGTCTATGTCACAGAATATTGTAATCACTATTTATTGACAGAAAGTTTTAAATCATATAGATGTTTTACCACTTTAATTACATCTTTGTATCAGATGAACCTTTTTATTGTGAGGTGTATAGATGCTGTAATTGTAAAATTAATCTTCTCCGTATGGCCACATACAGTATCTCAGATTAGTATTATATTCACATCGCGCAACTCATGTCTAATCAACTTATAGATAGATTGTGACCCCTTTTCTATTTCACTGCCCAATCTGCGATAGTTTTCTGCAAATATGGGCATAGAAAAATATGTAACGCTATGGTTTTAAGAAAGAGACCACAGACGGCCACACACTGATGACTACAAAGAAGGTGGCACGCCCTTGTAACAGTAGTTCCCAAGGGGTTAAAAGCGGGAGAAAACTTCCATGTTTTTGTGACTAAATTTCCGCTTTAACTCTATCGATACGGGACCGTCCCATACGTCCCTTCAAGCAAAAGACGACAGCCGTCCGAATGCAACTCTGAAATTTCCACCCCCTTTCGTTGAGTGTGATTGATTTCACACCCGCGGTACATGCTTTCTTCCTTAGAGTGGCTCTCCCAGATGTGTTTGGGGAAGAGGGGAGTTTTCTTACAATTCGGACAATGCCAGATGTCATTGTGGTTTTTGAGGGGAAAGTGAATTTCCCATATTTTGAGGTCTCTCTATTCCAATGGTGTTAGGAATAAGAGGGTTAAAGTTCACCTGCAGTGGCTATAAATGCATTCGGATAGAGGCTCGCAGATTCAAATGGCTCTTTAACTCTATGAGCCCTAAGCCGCCTCAAACCGCCCCATTCAACAGAGACCGGACGATAGAGGAGCTCGGACGTTCCCCTATTTTGAGGTCCCTTTATATCAATGGCCTTAGGAATCAGGATTAAAAGGATATTTAAAGATTTTTCTCTCCAGTATTTCAATCCATCTTTTAATTATATGATTTATTGTATGTGATTAAATACCTTGCCCGTTTCAGCTGACTAACTGGGCAGGAATATTACTAAAATATTATCCGTTCAGGTATCATATAAAAAAACTATGAAATTTTGGGTATACTGTGCCATCATGTGATTATAAATAAAAGCTACTTTCGCTAGCTATCAAACATGAACATTTTAGTACTCTTAATTTCGTCTCACTCCGATATTTATTAAAAGAAGGTAAAGTATTTTTATAGGCCATATATAGAGATCAGTAGCGTCAATTCATATCGCACCACATTCACTTGAAAAATATGATCGGAAGGTTATCTAAATATGTAACTAAATGTCACGCTAAGTATGCACAGCTCAGCGAAAATGCTCTTGCCATCCATCCATTATCTTTCGCTGTGTTTATAGTTTTTACAACCATTTTGAGTAGAAAAAGCATTACTTTCCATCTGTTGGTTGTTATAATGAAAATGGCAAAGACGAGCTTTTTTCAATTTTCCACCTAATAGTCGTGAGTCAATAAGAGCATGTATTTTGAGGTTTCTTAGGAGAGATGTAAAACTTATTTCATGTTTTACAGTATGTTCTATTAGATAAACAAGTTTTTCAAATTAATTGGATCCACAGGGTGTCCCAGGACTCCACGTACAGACTTGGAGGGGAGGTAGAGAACATCGTTAAGAACCATAATAACATAGGAATGCATGGTCGGAAATGTCACCCTTAAGTGATAAAGAGACATAGAGAAATAGTAAGGGCAAAAGCCAGAAAGCAACGAGAAGCGCTTTATTACCCTCAAAGAGACTACAATAATAGTTACAAGGAGGAGCTGAAATGGCACTGATGCACGCATGACATCTACACTGCATGAAGTAAACAAAGCTGATACAGTTCCGGCTCTCATGAAGCAGATGGCGCTCCAGTTAATCAACGAAATCCTTGGAGTGGATATCCAGATTTACACAGATGGGAGCAAAAATGAAGAAAATCAATCCGGGAGTGGGATATATATTATGACTCCCAGAGAAGTCTGAAAAATTAAATTGAGAAACCCGGATAATTGCTCGGTGTTTAGAAGTGAACTGTTGGCTATTGAGGCCGGACTCGAGGCCATTTTGAATGAAAACAACTACGGGGCGGTATGGATATTATCAGACAGTCGAAGTTCAATACAACACTTGAAAGACTGGAACAACGTGGGCGATCGTACTGGCATCTCTATACTCAAATTACTTAGACATATAGGCGTGGACCATGAGGTGCACCTCCAATGGATACCCTCCCACGTGGATATTTATGGAAACGAGGTTGCTGACAATTTGGCGAAGCAGGGCACGGCTGAACCTTTGTGTTCAACCCCCTCCTTAACATCTGACGAGATTTATTCCATCAGAAAAAACAAAGACTTAAAGACGTGGAGGGTCCCTCCATCCCATGATTGGTATAAGCGGAGCAGTCCTGGTGGCTCCATTGGCCTTGCCTGTGACAGAGCCGATCAGACGGCGCTGTTCCAGATTTGTCAGCGGTCACCTGAGGAGTTGCTCCTTCAGCCACGGTAACAAAGTTTTTCCGGTATGCGCAAAGTGTGGAGTAGCGAGTGCGTCCCCAGAGCACATCCTCTCTTGTCTTCGCCTATCTAGGGAGACTTTTGAGACGGATCCTTTGCTTGCTCTCGATTTCTTGAGGGTGAGTGGGCTCATGGATGGTGTCTAGCTGCCGCTAGACAGAGAGGGATTAGTAACAACAACAACACTGCATGAATTACCAAACATTCTCAAATCGTCCTTTCGCGGATCGTAGCAGCAGCGATGGTGATTCGTGGCACAGATGCAAGTCAGAATCTATTGGAGTTTCGTACTTTGCCGCATCCCTGATGTAATGAGATTTAAGGCACATCAGAAAAATTAGGAGATAAGTCAGGTGATCTGGAGGACCATGCGACCAGACCACCAAACTGAATCCACCTCCGTCCAAACAACCGGCATCTTGCATCGGTACTCATACTGTGAGGAATTTATGTTCAGATAGGCTCTGATGCACATGAGCGAGCATTTGGAGATTCGGTATGTGCCTCTTCAGAAATCTTTCCCGAAACAATCTTATTGCAGCGCGTCCTTTTCCGTTAGCTAAACTATGCACGAAGTGAATATCAGAAAAGTCTGCGTTCGTGAAACAATTCATGTTGACCGCATTCCGTCTATGTTTACAATCATGAAATCGCATTTGGTGACCTAAAAAAGCAGCATATAGCGCCACCTATCCATTTCCGACCATGCTTTCTTATGCGATTCTGATTCCTATAGATGCTTTCTAACTGTCCTCCCACTTCGCACGTAGTGTTCTGGGACACACTGTATATTTAAAAGATAAAACTTATAAAAATATATAGTGTAATAAATTATTGAAGAAAAAATCATTAAATATAAAATAAATTCAAAAAGTACCAATACAATTTACCCTAGACTTACTCTAAAAATGCAACTGGTTTCGATGTAAACAGAACACGATAGAAAACAAACCGGATCAAGTGGATTAACTTTCTAACATGCGAATCATTTTGCTTAGAAACTCGGACAGTTAGCCGAGGATGTTAAATGGAAAGTTGTTTTGCATTGTAAATAGTTTTTATCATTTCATCTTCTATGTATATTAATCTGTGTTGTGTCCCGTAGCCAAGATATGAATAAAATAATGGGACTAAAGCTTCTGAAATCTTTACTGTCTCTACTGGCTTGACCTGAATTGTATCTCTGATAGATACGAGGTTTGGGGATTTTTAGCTGTTATCTCCTAATTCAAAAAAAAATATTTATTCCATAATTCGTTTCAATCTGCTTAAAAGTTAAGTAAAATTGCCATCAGTAGATGAACTAGAGAAATTGCCGATACAATTCGGTCAAAAAAATGTCCTAGAAGGGCGGCCATATTCTTTTCTTGCTCATACAAAGTAATACCACACAATAGTTAACAATGGGCGTCAGCTAACGGGATGTGAGCGCAGTAGTAGTTCTATCGTAAAAGTGCTTAATGTTTAGTAAATAATTATTCTCAGCGTAATTTTAAATGAATGAAAATTTTGATGAATGTTTCTACTTAAAGCTTTGATTATACAAGATATACTTTGTATATAAAAGATATATACTTTGTATGTATTTTTTATTTAAGAATTTTTCTATTTTCATTGTTGGTTGTTTATGGGGCGATAGCGACTAATTTTTACGATTTTTCGTATGTCGTTTAGCAGAAAATAAATACTAATTAATATCACAGGCTGGCCTCCTCTCCTGATGAGCCCCCTAGGCCTGATATTTTTTAATCTGTAAAGTTTTTTTTGTCTTGGTTTTTGTTGTATCTATTGATGTATCGCTTTTTTTTTATGGCTCAGATTATGCGCGAATGCAGAAATATCTTTCTCTATTTAATATAATGCTTCTTGTATTTATGTAATTTTTTAATTTCCCAAATTTCAAAAAATATTTTTTTGTTGTTTACATCTTATATATAATATATAAAGAAAAAGCGTGAAAATTATTTCACTCGTTTCCTTGGATTTTACTTAAATTATATATATATCAAAGCATACAAGGAACAAAAGACAATACATCAGAGATAAACAAAAACACAATAAATTGGAAATATCATGGCAAGCCGCTCATCAGGAAGAGAAGCCCGCCTATGATATTAATTGATTACCATTATATTTTCAATTTTTTTTGTCTTTTTGTATGTTTCTGATATATTATCTTTTGTTTCTTGTATGTTTTGATATTTTGCTTTTCTGTTGACGCAGCTTCTACGAGAAGGCAGAATTAGCTCTTTCTTTTTAAAATAATTTTTTTGTACTTGTATTCTAATTTAATTTTTGCATTTTCCAAAAATGTTTCGTTATATATATATAATGAGTAAATTTAAGTAAAACTTAAGGAAACGAATTAAGTAATTTTCATATTTTTTCTTGAATTATTATTTATTCCATTGATTTAAAATTATGCACTGAGAACCTAATAGAATCTAAATCGAATGTTGCAAGTTCTATCTTCGTATTAAGTACCATAAAAACAATAAATTACAAAAACAAAATATTTAATATGATTATTTGAATATTTAGAAAGAAGAATAATATAGCAAGGAATTAACATTTACGGTAATGGAGAACTATCTTTATTGTTTTAATCACATTTAATATTCCTATCAATTCTAATCATATTAAATTTAAATTAATTTTCTATGATTTATAATGGAATTGCTATTTTCTTAAAAGTAGTTCCATACTCTATAAATACATAAGGCATTTAAATTAGGTTTCTGTTACAAATTTTGACAATAATGGGTTTATATCGTTAGTCATTCTTATAATAGGATTTTGTCCGTCTTATCACAAAGTAAATAATCATTTCACAGTGTTTAAAATTAATTATAGTATTAAGGAGCTATAAATAGTTTGTCGTTACGCGCATTAGATGTTTATGCTGATACTGCGCCGCCATGCGTCATGCACCATCACGATTTAGCCATGCAAAAGATTACGCCAGCGCGAGCGCAGTTACAAAACGGCTAGAGACGTTGATGAAGTTTTCCGCGACGAGCACGAAGCATACGAGCGGCAAGAGGTTTACGCACCGATGAGAATGCCGATGTCAAGAGGCGCGCGCGTTTTTCTGATGGCGACGATGTTTGTTTTCGCCATTTTATGAATCGGCATACCGTTGACGCCTGTTGCCATTATGCAGCCGTTTTGAGATACGCCATTACATGATGATGATTAACGCCTGCGCCACTATGTCACGCGCGTCGCCTTGATTATGCGCGCGCCGCCGAGGCGATGATGCGCTACATTACGCGCCATATGGAAATACCGATGCAGCGAAACAGCGCCGGATATTACGCCTGATGTCGTCGCCATGATGCGCCTGCGCGATGCCTGATGCCGCCTGCCGCCCGCCACGATTTGATTAGCCGATAACCATCACGCCATGAATGTCACCGCCGCCCCACGCCTGCCTTGAGCGATATTTTCACCGTTGTACGCGTGATGTTGATGCTTGCCGCCGATGCGCGCGCCAGATTGATAGCGTTTGATTCGATGCCTTATTGTTCGCCATACAGCACCACCACCGTTTGATGACGACAAGATATGAAGAGTCGCCGACTGCCGAATATTGAGCTTTATGTCGCCGCGACACGCGACGCCACCAAACGCGATCATGACCGATTACGCGCCACGCCACGTCGATTTTACCGCTGATGCCTGATTATTCATTATTTTATGCTGATGCCGCCCGCCGAGCTGATTACGTTGATGTCACGCTGTTAGCACGTCCAGGCTTGTTTGTCGCCGCGCTGATGCCGATGTTACGGCAGCAGTACGGATACGCGCCGTTATTACGCGACGTTATTGCGACGAGCGATACCATTATTGCTCGTTAATGCTGGCTCAGATTAAAAGTGAGAATGCAGAAATAGCTTTCTCTACTTGATATAATCGCTTCTTGTATTTATGTAATTTTTTTTTTATCTCTTAATTTGAAAATATTTTTTGTTATTTACATCTTTTATATATATATATATATAATATTTAAAGAAAAAAAGTATAGTAAATTATTTTCATCCGTTTCTTGGTTTTACTTAAATTATATATATCAAAACATACAAGAACAAAAGATAAAAACATCATTATGACAAAACAAAACACAATAAACTGAACACATCTTGAGAGGATATATATATATATATATATATATATATATATAATAATATTTAAAGAAAAGGTATAAAACTATTTATCTGTTCTCTTGGTTTTAATTTCTAGAATTATATATATCAAAATGATACAAGGAACAAAAAGATAAACATCATTATATCAAAACAAAACACAATAAACTGAAAATATCTTGGCAAGCCGCCCATCAGGAAGGGTAGCCCGCCTATGATATTAATTGATTACCATTATTATATTTTCAATTTATTGGTTTTTGTCTTTTGTTTGTTTTTTGATATATTTATCTTTTGTTTCTTTAAAGATGTTTTGATATTTTGCTTTTTTTTTGTTGACGCAGCTTCTGCGCGAAGGCAGGAATTAGCTTTCTTTTTAATATAATTTTTTGTACTTCTATTCTAATTTAATTTTTGAATTTTCCATAAATAAAGTTTTGTTATATATATATATATATATATATATATAATACAAACTATTAAAACTCAAAAAATCTTTTTCATTATATACAATTTATTAAACCAATAATTAAAATTAAAATATAAAATAATATTACCTAATTATTAATCACTACTATGAAATACATAAAGATAATTAGATTATGAATATTGCTATGGAAAAGTACAACTCAAATTTGAATTCCAATCAAAATGCCAATCGACCTTAGGAACCGATTATATGTGATGTAAATTCGAATTTAGAAATGCAACCTTCTGCGAAGGACAATTGTTTGAAGGAAGACAGAATAGTAGGAGTAAATCTCAAAATCTTTCAAGTAAAGAACGGGAAAATAACTAAATTCTTACGAATCAAAAATCAGCAAGAAATAGTCAACAGGACCTATACGAATTATAGTTCCGGCATTTAAGTGAAAATATTTAAATAAAATGGTATATATACTATACTAAAATCATCATTAATAAATTAAACAAAAATTTAATTTTAAATCATTATAGTAACTTAATTTAGTATGAGAATATACTTTAAATATGATGACAATTCTTAAAATTATAAGTTGCAAACTATTTCTAGAAATAGTGGCGCCATATATATATTTACTCCATTAATTTAAAAGTTATGTAGAGAACCTAATAGAATCTAAATCGAATGTTCAAGTTCTATCTTCGTATAAGTATATAAAAAACATAAATTAAAAAACAAAATATTTAATAGATTATTAATATTTAGAAAGAAAGAAGAATATAGCAAGGAATTAACATTTACGGTAATGGAGAACTATCTTTATTGTTTAATCACATTTAATATTCCTATCAATTCTAATCATATTAAATTTAAATTAATTTCTAAGATTTATAATGGAATTGCTATTTTCTTAAAAAGTATCCATACTCTATAAATACATAAAAGCATTTAAATTAGGTTTCTGTTTCAAATTTTGACAATAATGGGTTTATATCTTAGTCATTCTATAATAGGATTTGCCCGTCTTATCACAAGTAAATAATCATTTCACAGTGTTAAAATTAATTATAGTATTAAGGAGCTATAAATACTCTTTTAAAGACTATTTTCTAAATTGCTTGTGGATTTATTTTAGTCAGTTGAATATTAATAAATTCATGTGAACGTTTCGTAAGTATTCATGATAGAATCCCTAATTAAAATACAGTAGTGGCAGAAATTCACCACTTTCTATTTTTTTATAAATATGACATTATAAATTTGACTTAATTTGTCTGAAAAGAACGAAATTGGTTTTATAGTAACGATAATTGCATCATTGCTTTGCCATTGCTGCATCAATCTCGCCATAAATACGTCAAATTCTAGGTGGTGCATTCACTGTCTATTACTGCGCATTTTATCTCGAATACGAGTGGAAATTCATGCTAAGTATGTAAAATCAAATGTATTATTTCAACTAAGCTATATGAATGACATATATTACTACGCTTGATATTTTTAAAATATCAAAAATAGATATGTCAAAAACATACCTCTCAATCTTCCCTTCTGTGAACAACCATACTATTTACCAAAAGTTTCAGAATCTGTTCATAAATATATTTTATTGTTCTAGTTCTAGAATTATTTTCAAGATGTAAGTCAATAAATTATCGTTTAATTCAAATTTGAAAATAAAAAAATTAAATATCGTAAAACTTTAAAAAAAAAAAGTTGGAGATTCTGAAAGCATTTTTTCTCCTGTATGGTTAAACGAATGAAAACTTTCTGAGAAAGAATAAAATAAGTGAAGTTGTTCTAAACAAAATACCTCACTGTATACGCAATATTCAATTAGCCTATAGAAAACTTATGATACGCATCAAAATTGTTTTCAGAAAAAGGATAACAATTTTGAAGTCAGCGTCAATGAAATATATCGCAACTAACTTAAAATGGGCTATGACTGGCTTTTTTTCTGTTTGGTCTTTCTTTTCTTTTGTTAAACTCTATGGAATTTATTGGAGAAAATAATCAAAAAAATTCCACATAAATGTTGAGTGCCAGGTTTGATGGTCTCACTGCCTTCGTCTACTGTTGCTGGTTTCGTTTAATTTAAATTAAAGTTTTACTTAGATTATAGACTATGCTGGAGTTCTTAAAACTATTTTAGTGCAAGAAGAAGAAGAAATATATACGAAGTGCTGCATTTTAAAGATACTCATTTTGTAAGCTTTAAATGGATTTATATTTAAGCCATCCAACTGCTGGCTCGGTAAAATAATTGCAAATTCGCAATACTGAAAGTTTTCTAACTATCAATGCCAAGAAAGTACCTAGAAAATATTAGGTCTTTTTTTATGAATCACACTATCAAATCGATATGACATGACATTAGGGATACACAACACACGTCCATAAAATAAGATATAAGAAACCAATTTATTGTATCGAAACTGCTTTTTGATATGACGAATTCCTTTGGAACAGCTTCATTTCCATGCGTTATATTTCAAGAACTAAGCTGCTTTGAATCAAATTGAAAGGAGAGAACTAGTCACTTCTAATAAGCAAGCGTGTCATTAAAAAGAGACTACTAGTACATAACATATTTTAATCCGTTTAAATTCATAAAATTATTAGCATGATATTCATGCTATACCGAGAAAATTAAAGCTAAACTGCAACTTACTTCTTCTGTGCATAAATTATGCTTCGGTACAAAATAAGTCACTTTTTTCTAATTCAACTTCATTTAAAAACTAAATTTCAAATTCAATATTAATGCTTCCGATGTCTTTTCATGTGGTTAAAGTGCAATCAGAGATTGCTGGACAGAACTGTATCATCTACACAACAAATCTTGATGATTTAAAAATACAATATGAACGTTTTTCCTAATAGAGCAGGTTTTAAAGAAAAACAAAATCCTTGATTTGACATTTTATGGAAGAAAATGAAGGAAAAGGTGTAGAACGAAAATCAATCTTAGTTTGTAAATGACATCAATTATGTGTGTTAAATACACAACCAGCTCTCTAAAAAGATTCTCTGCATATCTCAAAGTGCATATTTTATCAGGAATAACTAGAGAAGGGAAGTCAATAAAATGGTAATTAACAAATGTATTAAGATAATTTTTCCGTAGCTTTCAAAAATTTTGAATCAACGAACTCTATCAGTCGATTAATGTGGTCTTTTCTTGTATTTTAAATGGAGTTATGTCCTATAACTGAACTTCTTAATAATAACTATGCTATCACGGGAAAATTCAGTTAAATTCTTCAACATGCTTTGACAGCTGTAAACGTAATTTGAGATCGTTAGACGTTACTTACTATATACCAGAAGTTTAGCACATAAAGTAGTATTATAGGTGCAATCACTTTCAGAAATTTTCAATAAATATTTGGTCTTATAGTCTGCTCTATGTTTTATGAAATGCAATCATTTTGAGGATAGTTTAAAGATAAATTAATACACAAGCATAAATCAACTATTGACAAATTATGAAGATTTTATTCTTTAGGACACACACAAATAATAGAAATAGACTGGTAGATAAGAATTTAGAGTTTGAAGACCGTTTCGCTGAAAACTATATGCAGCTAATGCGGTTAAAGGGCTTTTCTTGATAGGCATTGCCGTACGTCATGTGGTAGTCTAGGCCTGACAACAAGGAACTATGGCTTCTTCTGACAACAAGACATTACGTGTCGTATATCATAAATAAAACTATTCTTACTAATCAATTTTTTAACTAGAACATATTCACAATAATTAATCTACTTTTTTTTTTGCAAATTTGTTTATGTTTTTCCATTCTGATATTAACATTTAGTTCTACAAACATTGCTGTTTAGATAATTTTTTGAAAGTGCATAGTAAAAATAACAAAATTTAAAATTTCTTGTTTTTAAAAACATTTAACAACTTCCTCTCAGCTTCTCTTTCTTTGGTTAACCAGAAGTGACTTGAAGTATGAAATAACTTATTGAATTTTTACAAAAAACCTTTCGGAAGGTAACTATTTAACGTCCGTCTGAAATTTTATACTTTACTGCCCCTAATGGTCTCATTTCGTTTAATTTTATTATCTCGTTAACCTCCGGATCTAAAAATAAATCACTTGAAAGTGGTGTCACAGATCCCTTTGAACTGATTTACTCATGACTTTTGATAGTTTTACAAAGTTCATTACCAATATGCGTCTAATTTTTCCTACGATACTCTGAAAAAGTAATTGCGTTAAAGGAGTTAACTATATAACTGCACTGAAAAAAATATCATTAATTACTTTAATTCCGCATCCAACAAAAAAAATAATGGCTTCTTTTCCTAGAAAATTGCTTGGAAATTTATTTTTTCTTTTAAATATTTTTGATTTTGTTTCTTCATAGAAAAGGAATCAATCTTCACGGTCATAACTGTAAAACTTTGTTCAGTATAATGAATATCTTTGGAAGTGCTGTTATATTCATTCATTCTTTAAATTTGCATTAAAATTAAATATTAATTATATATATAATACATATACTTATATAATATTTTAATTAAGCTTCGCGTAGTCGAGCTGATCACTTAAATTGTTGAAAACTCCGTATTTGGATTGTCTTTTCAATTATTAATTTAGTTTTAACAGTAACAATAACATGATATGTCTCAAAACTGCTTATAGGTACTTTTGGCGTCAAAATAATAATTTTCATTATTGACAATTTAAATTTAGATACGTAATCAGTTAAATTTCATAAAATGGATGCTCGATGTAGGTTGTTGTTTTGCTTGTCAATAAATGTGTGTTATTATATATAATATATATATATATATATATATATATAGGTAATCTATGAAAAGGAACAAGGTAAGGTTTAAGGAATAAGGAATAAGGTTTTTAAAGTTTGCTTTGTGTTTATAAGTTTTGATATATATATTATTGATATTAAACTTACCAGTTTATATATATATATATATATATAGTATATATATATATATATATATATACATATTATATATATAAGCTGGCTAAGTTTGTCCACAGCCAAGTTGCTATATTAATTAAGCTGAAAACTCCATTTACTTTGATTGCCTATTTCATTATTTCTTAATAACAACAGTGTTCTTTCACTTGTTGACATATAATGCTTAAACTTGATTTTGTTTATGGTGTCTTTAGTAATATCAATTTATTAGATTTTATTTAAATTGATGCATTGTTCAAATAATGACTTTTTAGTATAGGATTTGATTCTTTGATATGTTTCGTTTACTTTATTTCTGTAAGGATTATATACTAGCTATATTTTACTTATATTATATATATATATATATATATATATATATATATATATATATATAAAACAAAAAGTTTTTAAAACTTTTAATTTTTTGTGTTTATCAGTTTATAGATATCTAGGAGACAGAATTTATGTCTCTATAAAGGTAATTGCGAAACAATGCCAGTGTGATGTCTTTAAGAAAAACAGAAATATGGACATAATCTGATGCATTTCTTGGCTTGAAATCATTTAAAAAAGAAATTCTAAATATTTTTTTTATTAATTAACCAACTATTAGTTTAAAAAAATTATCTAAACCTTTGCAAAATTGCACGATTTGGATTTTATGTTTTCAGTAAATTCCAAAGATGACCATTACTAAGGAGTGTAAGGTTGTGATAAACCTTCCTTCCTGATGAACTTTCTTAACACTGTCTATTCTGCCCCGCTTAAATTGTTCTAGCGAGCACTCTAATAAATATATCGTATCCTTGCTAAAAATGTTGAATTACACATTTCACCTAACTGGTTGTTTGTTTCATACTTCACCAAATCGACTCAATTGTTTATAATCATTCAGTTTTATCCTAATCAAATTTTTTGTCCTTTTCGCATCTGCTTTGATGAGAGAAAGTAATGAAGTGATGTTTTGTAATGTTGCTTTTCAAAAAAAGGCAATCTTCTAAACATTTTTCTTCACTTTTTTACTTTACATGGGAGATCACCAAATTAGACCGGTGACGCTCTAGATTACAGGTATCAACTTCATTTCTATTAAACATTCGGGCCATGCAAACGTTGTAGACAAATTATGTTGTAACGCTGTGGGTGGGGTGCATGAAATGATTTTAAAAGAAAGCGCTATGTGATTGCAGTTAGAGAACAAGCGTAGATTTAGGTAACATCCCATTGATTATTTTATCAAAGACAAAAAGTAATTACCTGTTTTTAAAGTAAATAGGAAAATATGTTATTATATGTTCAGATAGGTAATTTAGATTTGGGCACAAATCAGTACAGCAATCTTATTAAAATCGTTTAAAGATGTGGTTAGAGATATATTTGTTTTTTTGCCTAAAAGTTGCCTAGATTGGACCGGTTATAAATAGTTTCCATTTGGATAAACTGTTTCCGAAATTGGAGCGTTTAAATCAATGTGACTATTCTTTCTTTGAGCGAGGAAGAGCTAAGAGAGCAGTTATAATTACTTGTCGATCGCATAAATTGTTAGAAATACGGAAAACCACAGAAAAAAAAAACACGATAAAGGGACATTAAAACAACAAACATTGGCCTAAAGGAACAAAAAACTAAGGCTACGGATTTTGTATCATATGTGAAGAAACAAAGGAAAAGGAGAACGAATACAGTGCATAAAATGTTACACTTGATCCTTCATTGTGTGGTATTTTGTGAGAATCAAAAAATATTTTTGCTTTAAATTGTGCTTAAAGAATTTAGTCTACTCTTGGGGAACCAGTGTCCAATGTAGGAATCAAATCTTCTTAGTGGACCGATGACACACTTCCTAGGTATTTTTTCCTACCATAAAAAAAAGTATTTGATAGAAAAAAATTAATTACATTGTTTTGAAGATAAATAAACTAATAAAAAAATTATTTTACTTGTTTTCAGTTAAAATTATTTCATCAATACATTAAAAAAAATGTCTAGATATGAAATTGGTTATGTGTTTTATATATTGCCTGATATTACTATGCACATAAGTAGGAAGCCGAAGTGCATCTAGTACTGAGTTCAGATAAGAAGGTGACTTATTTATGTTTAACAGAATTCCTTAGGGTTACTTCAAATATGCGGATCATTAATCGCTTTGATAAGCAAACGAGTTTTCTCTTCTGGAAGGGTATTGGAATTGTGGTGGTTGTGTTAGCCACTTTACGATGGCGGAGGCACCTTTCTCTTGGAGTTGCGTTTAATGGGGCGGTAATAAACATTTTCTAACAGTGCTCGTGTTATCATTCTGGGTGGCCTGACTTCAGTACACCTGAGCGGTAAGGCAGGGCGGCGGTTAATGCTTTAACTGAAAAACTTATTGTTGATTCGCATTACTGGAGACTTCTGAGAAATGCTTTAACTAAAATATACATTGATGCTTATTTGAAAGCTATAACCCAATCTACAAATTACTGGTAATTTATTTAATGATTTGATATTTTCACTTACAAGGAGATGCGAAAATTCCAACTTAAATTTCCTGTTTGCTAATATTCCATTACAATAGTAGTGATGTTAGGGGAAATCATTTTAATTGGCTTTTAAAACCCAGGATGCGGCTTTTGGACATTCAAATCACTAACAATGACAACGACACTGAGAGGTGATGCTCACCCTAAGTACAGATGTTATACTATAGAAGATTATTGTAAGAACATTCTATATTGAAGTTTTCGGATATGATTGAATAGTCAAGTATATTATTATATACCAGTGTAATAATAGTAAAACCGTATAATTACAAATCGTTCATATTGAACTTATGTATAGAATGTCTCTTGAAGACATGAATATAGTTGTATTCCGAAAGCCTTGTATGTTGTGCGTACCATAAAAACTTCAAAATAAACAGAAGAAATCACATTTACTGGTCCAAAGATTTTGTTAAAAAACGTTAGTGTTTCTTTTATTATTATTGTTATTACTGAATACTGCCCACAGCAGTAAAGACTCGAGTAATAAAGACCTTTAAATAAGTTTTTACTACGACAAACTAAGAAGGTCACAATGTACGGTCGAATTTAACCAGCGAAAATAGTATTTTTTTTCAAATTTAATTTGAATTTGAGCAATCCACAATAATTGAATTACAGACGATATTTAAATATTATGTTAATGGAAAATTAAAGGGAGAACAGGCAGATTCGAATTACAGCTTTTATAGATGGCTAAATCTTAATAAATAAAAGACAACACTAAAAACAAATCTTAACAAATTTTCTGTTTCTCAAGTATACATTGAGAGTTCAGGTGCTGAAAATAATACTGCTTTTCAAAAAAATTTAAAACATATTATAGCAATTATATACCATTATTTTAGTGTGACTTGGAAATGATTTCTAAGAATAATCTTTGTTTATTCGGGAAAAAATCAGAATTTATGTATACTTCTGTCAATATTTTATGAATAACATATTATCATCCTTATTATGTGGTGGAATGTAAAATGAGCCTCACTCCTTTCAAAACGGGTTACTTTGTGACTTGAGTAATAAAATGGAAGCATTCCTGGCTAATCAAACCAGTGTTGTATCTGCTGCTAATTACTGAAAACAAGAAAAATGTACTTTTCCTAACTATTTGTCATAATTCTGAAGAAGCAATATCAGCACGTATAGAGACTGTTCTTTTGTAGCTTTATATGTTCATGCGCATCCTTAGGACCGACACACTGTAGAGCTTAACCCACCTTCTCCACTAAGATTTGACAGTAATCAGTATACCCCTAATGAGATATAAATCTTTAAAAAGTACCCAAATTACCAAGTTTCCTTTTAGGAGTTGGAGGCTTTTTGGAGAGTAATATTTCCCAATGACGTTCACTGCATTTTTTCGTCCTGCGAAGACGGAGTCGTTTCACAAATTACAATACTGGATCAAAGTGGCGAATCCAGACGGGTCTGGGGGCGGCTGAGGTCAGAAAATTTTGTATCGTCGCGACGAATGTCAAACCTCATATTTATGTAAACCTAAATATTTTAGCTTTAAAGTCTTTACCACCTGACAATAGGAATCATACAATACAATACTTTCAATAATTCAATAACAAATACAATGAAATAACTAGACAAAAAATGCTTCGACTGTGTCAACGCTACATGTACAATTGGAACGATAGACAAGTTGGAAAATTTTCGAGCCCGTCAAGCCAGAAAGCAATGTTGATATCGCTTTTATTATTTTTTTTTGAAAAAAGGAGATTAAGAATGAACAGTTGTCGCGATTCTATAAAAAATCAAGAATTCTGGCTTGGGGAGATGGCTCCATAACCCCTGATATACCGATACTGATTGTTAAGAAGGTTTGAGAAGGCTTTATCTAAGAGGTTTCAAGAATAGGCAATAAAAAGCTGCATAAACCAATTTTTTCCTGCATTTGGTTGAAATCATTGGATTTTTTTTTACAAACTATGGATTTAGAGTGAACTCTCCATTTACGCGTTCTGGTAATGAACCAGGGCACGTGCCCTTTCTGCCCCACCCTATTACGCCGCTGAACCTAACCGAGAGTAGATTGAACTCTGTTGTGGGGCTCTCTGTCCCTCGGGGCTCCAAATGGAAGCTAAATTGGTCCAATTGACTAAAAAACGGCCCTGAAACCAGACGGCGCTCTCTTCAAATGAGATAAAATTCAATTAAGACACTGATTGTTAAGTTTAAAATGTTGAAGTACTGTACTATCATCATCGGAAACGCACAACTGTGTACACCAGAAATTTAAAATAACAGAAAGGAAGTGAAAAATTATCTACAACGCATCATTACAAACACGAAACAGGTTAAATAAAGCATATAATAGAAATAAGAATAGCTGATGGAGAAATTTAAAAATGTTACAAATAATTTAACCTCTCGAACCAAGTAAAAGTCACCATTAATTCATTGCAAGAAATACTAAACGAAATCTTTGGAAAAAACCTGAAAGTTTTAAGTAGGGATATCTATTTTTTCACAAAACCACTGAGTTTCACAGAGAAACCTCCAATTCAAGCAAATCAGTAAAACCCATTATTACTATTTTTCTTACAGCACCTCATACGTGTCGTTGTTTAGATTGGCGGTTATTGAGGGGAGGGGTGGAAACGAGAAGAAACAGACAGCTCCCCCCCTTCCAGTTTTTGAGTAGAAGAAAAAATTACATCGTTTTAGCTTACTTAAAAATCTAGGGAATTATAAAAAATAATAGTGTCCGGAAAAGATAGCTAGATTATTGACTAAATTTTTAAATTTTGTTGTCCACCCTGTACTCAGGGTACTTTTCAGGTGTCTATAAATCCTTCCCCACTTTTGTCCCTCTGCTAATCACCGCCACGGGTTAGATTTAGTGACTCGTTAAAAGTTTTACACAAGTTACGTGATTTATAAAGTTTGCTTTGTAAATAGGTAAAAATGACGGAGGCTGCTCCAACAGCCGCTGATGCTAAAGGCTAGGACTACATTACTGCACGACTCTTTTCCTATTTTCAAATAAGACATTAGTTATGTTTCTAACATATGTAGTTATCGATATAGAGGATCGCGTCACCAATTCATGCGTATTTTTGCCCAACTTTGGGACTCAGTTGTCTTTTTAATTGCACCTGTTTTCAATTCTTATTTTGTAACTTGCTGTTACCTCATTCTAAAATAAGACATTAGTTATGTTTTCAAATATATGTAGTTACCGAGATATAGAGAATTCCCATGCAACGTTTTGGGAGTTTTGGCGTGTGAATCAAATTCCTTGGTGGAGGAATGTAGTCCTACGATAAAGATGTGGATATTGTGTATCGCTGCTTCTTAAAAAAATGTGAAGAAGCTGTGCATACACGCTGCTTATGTATATTTTGTGGCGAAACTGACAACGGAAAATTTTCCGTGGAAAATAGTAGATGTTATTAAAACTCATTTTCAAAATACCATAAACAAGGCGAACTGTTTAACTGCCGCCGCTTTCAACTTACGTGGATGAATGCCTCTCGATCTGAAAGCGCGACTAAATAGCATCGAGAAAGCACTTCGGCGATGCAAGCCGCAACCTTAGGCTCGTTCATTGCTAGATTCTCTGTTCACCTATAACGCCTATGATGTTTCACTTCTTCTGAAAAGTTAAATTTAAACAACATCGCCGACCTCCAACCTTAGAAAACTAAATTTTCCTCTTAAAAGACTACCGACCCCTGCCAGCTTTCTCCCCTGAATTGAGATTTTCCCGGTGCTCATACCACTCTCTTTAC
>BGPR01006121.1:0-39168 GCA_013235015.1 Araneus ventricosus | reverse complement strand
ATCTTTAAAGACTATTTTCAAAATTGCTGTGGATTATTTAGTCAGTTGAATATTAATAATGCATGGGAGACGTTTCTGTAAGGTATTCATGATAGAACCACTTAAAAAATACAGTAGGGCCAGAAAATCGCACCACTTTCATTTTTTATAAAAAATGGCATTATAAATTTGACTTAATCTTTATGAAAAGAACGAAATTGGTTTTATAGTAACAGATAATTGCACTAGCTTTGCATTTGCATCAATCGCCATAAAATACGTCAAATTCTAGGGTGGTGCATTTCACTGTCCATTACTGCGCATTTTATCTCGAATACGAGTGGAAATTCATGCTAAGTATTAAAATTAAATGATTATATATTTCAACTAAGCTATTGAATGACATATATTTACGCTTGACATATTTTTAAAATAAAATAATAATATCAAAATATGTCAAAAACAACCTTCAATCTTCCCTTCTGTGCAACCAACTATACTCATTTACCTAAAAGTCTGAGACTCTGTTCATAAATATATTTTATTGTTCTAGTTCAGTAAATTATTTCATAAGATGTAAGTCACAAATTATCGTTTAATTAAATTTGAAAATAAAAAAATTAAATATCTAAAACTTTAAAAAAAAAAGAGGGAATTCTTGAAAGATTTTTTCTCCGTATGGTTAAACGAATGAAAACTTTCTGAGAAAGAATAAAATAATGAAGTTGTTCTAAACAAAATACCTACTGTATACAGCAATATTCAATTAGCCTATATAGAAAACTTCAAGACATGCATCAAAATTGTTTTCCAGAAGGATGCAATTTTGAAGTCAGCGCAATGAAATATACGCAACTAACTAAAATGGGCATGATAGCTTTTTTTTCTGTTTGGCCTTTTCTTTTTTTTGTTAAACTCTTTGTAGAATTTATTAGTGGAAAATAATAAAAAAATTCCACATAAATGTTGAGGTGCCAGGTTTGATCTCCTGCCTCTCATCGGCTACGTTGCTGGTTTCGTTTTAATTTAAATTAAAGTTTTACTTAGATTATGACTATGCTGGAGTTCTTAAAACTCATTTTAGTGCAAGAAGAAGAAGAAACATATAAGAAGTCTGCCATTTTAAATACTGCATTTTGTAGCTTTAAATGGATTTATATTGGTAAGTCCTCAACTGCTGGTCTAAAATAATTTCAAATTCGCAATACTGAAAGTTTTCCTAACTATCAATGCCAAGAAAGCACTAGAAAATATTAGGGTCTTTTTTCTATGAATCACACTATCAAATCGATATGACATGACATTAGGGATACACAAACTAGACACGTTCATAAAATAAAATATAAGAAACCATTTATTGTATCAAAATGTTTTGATATGACGAATTCCTTTGGAACAGCTCTTCTCATGCGTTATATTTCAAGAAACTAAGCTGCTTTTGAATCAAATTGAAAGGAATGAAACTAATCACTTCTATAAGGAAGCGGGTCATTAAAGTGACTAGTACATAACATATTTTATCCGTTTAAATTCATAAAATTATTAGCATGATATTCAAGCTATACCGAGAAAATTAAGCTAAACCGCAACTTACTTCTTCTTCGTGCATAAATTATGCTTCGGTACACAATAAGTCACTCTTTTTCTAATTCAACTTCATTTAAAATAAATTTCAAATTCAATATTATGCTTCCGAAGTCTTTTCTTTCATGTTGTTTAAAGTTGCAAGAGATGCTGGACAGAACTGTATTCATTCACAAACAATCTTGATGATTTAAAAATACAATATGAACGTTTTTCCTATAGAGCAGGTTTTAAAGAAATCAAAATCCTGATTTGACATTTTATGAAAGAAAATGAAGAAAAGTGTAGAACGAAAATCAATCTTAGTTTGTATGACATAATTATGTTGTGTTAATACACAACCAGCTTAAAGTTCCTGCTACATTCAAGGACATATTTTACAAGGAATAATAGAGAAGAGAAGTCAATAAAATGGTAATTAACAAATGTATTAAGTGATATTTTCTCAGCTTTCAAAAATTTTGAACTAACAGCTCTATCAATCATTTATGTGGTCTTTTCTTGTATTTTAAATGGAGTTGTCCATTATGAACTTCTTAATAATAACTCATGTCATCACGGAAAATCAGTATAAATTCTTCAACATGCTTTGACAGCTGTAAACGTAATTTGAGACGTTAGACGTTACTTACTATATACCAGAAGTTTAGCACATAAAGTAGTATTATAGGTGCAATCACTTTCAGAAATTTTCAATAAATATTTGGTGTCTTATAGTCTGCCTATGTTTTATGAAATGCAATCATTTTGAAGATAGTTTAAAGATAAATTTAATACAAGCATAAATCAACCTGACAAATTATGAAGATTTTATTCTTTAGGCACACACAAATAATAGAAATAGACTGGTATAGAGGAATTTACGAGTTTGTCACGACCGTTTCGCTGAAACTTATATCAGCAAGCGTAAGGGACTTCTTCTATACGGGACACTTGCGGTGCATCATTGTGGTAGTCGAGCGGACAACAAGGAACTATGGCTTCTTCTGACAACAAGACATTAATGTGTCATCATCATAAATAAAACTATTCTTACTATCAATTTTTAACTAGAACATATTCACAATAATTATATCCTTTTTTGTTTACAAATTTGTTTATGTTTTTCCATTCTGATATTAACATTTAGTTCCCACAAACATTGCTGTTTAGATAATTTTTTTGAAAGTAGCATAGTAAAAATAACAAAATTCTAAAATTTCTCTGTTTTTACAAAACATTTAACAACTTCCTCCTCAGCTTCTACTATTGCTTTGGTTAACCAGAAGTGACTTGAAGTATGAAATATTATGTAATTTTTTTACAAAAAACCTTTCGGAAGGTAACTATTTAACGTCCGTCTCAAATTTGATACTTTACTGCCCCTAATGGTTCTATTTCGTTTAATTAGTTATTATCTTAATCCTCCGATCTTAAAAAATAAATCACTTTGAAAGTGTGTCACAGATCCCCTTTGACTGATTTACGTCATGACTTTGATAGTTTTACAAAGTTCATTATACATTTCGGTCAATTTTTTGCTACATACTCTGAAAAGTAATTGCGTTAGAGATGTTAACATATAACTGCACTGAAAAAAAAATCATTAATTACTTTAATCTCCGCTATCCAACAAAAAAATAATTGGCTTTTTTCCTAGAAAATTGCTTGAAATTTACTTTTTTTCTTTTAAATATTTTTGATTTTGTTTCTTCATAGAAGGAATCAATCTTTCACGGTCATAACTGTAAAACTTGTTCATATAGTGAATACTTTGTGAATGCTGTTAATATTTCATTCTTTTAATTTGTATTAAAATTAAAATATAATTATATATATACTATATAATACTTATATACTTTTAATTAATTCGCGTAGTCGAGCTGATCCACTTAAATTGCTGAAAACCCGTATTTGGATTGTCTTTTTTCAATTATTAACTTAGTCTTAACAGTAACAGAATTAAATTGATATGTCAAAAATTCTACTATAGGCACTTTTGGCGCAAAATGTAATAATTTTCATTATTGATAATTTAAATTTAGATACGTAATCAGTTAAATTTCATAAAATGGATGCTCGATGAAGGTTGTTGTTTTGGTTTGTCAATAAATGTGTTATTATATATATATATATATGCAAACCGAACAAATGTTTTGGATAAATTTAAATATGATCACTCACAGTACCTTCATAACTAATAAAATGAGTTATCCGAATGTGATAACCAGGGCTGTACACTTGTTACTTTTCGAGATTTGGCGCAATCGTCGTCTAACAGACGAATTTAGTTACAACGTGCAGAAGTTGAAGTTAGTTGCAGAAAACACGACTGAAATGCAGCAAAACGCAAAATTTGTACTTTCTGCCCATCGAATGCAGAATGAAAAAATAAGTATTCAACCACTGAAACAAGGCTATTTGTGGAGAGCTCACTTTAAGCATCCGCCAAGAATGCAAACACTAATTTTTCACCACTTTTCTAGTTTTTAAATGAAATATATATAATACTTTTCGTAAATTACTCTAACTTGTTTGAAATAAAATTAAGGAAATAATATATACTTGTTTTTAATTCGCGGTCTATGAGTCAAATGATTAGTTACAGAGAAGCACTGATTTAAGTTTAGTTGTCTAGGATTAAAACACTATAATCCTTTTGGGCGAGTGGGTCGACGTGAATTTTAAAAAACGCCAACCTTATTTAAAGCAAAACGAATATGGTATGCCAGATGTCTTTAAAAAATCTTTTCTATTTATACCTTATTCAAAGCTTCTCTGTTTTTATTAGATGAGAAAAAGGAATGTTGACAACAAAAATAATATTGAGGATAATATAGCTGCGTTGAAAAAGTATCTGACATTGTTGGCATGATTTAATTGGTATCGTTTTAGATTTTCTTTTAACTTGAATTTTAAATAAGCAATGTGTTTTATAATAAACTAAGCACGCTGTCGCAATAGTTGATAAAACATCCCATCCACTGATACCTTATTCATCGTTGTAGGCTTTGAATTAGTTGAAAAAAAAGCAGGTTTAGAACAGATATATAGAAAAATATTAATGGAACACAAACAGATAAAATTCAGTTAACTAGCGCATGATGCGACATGACTAGTCAGCTGCCTCGCGAATTGCGCAGCATCGCATTTTTATGTATAGAAGTAGTTCCAAGCGTGGCGCCATCTGGAGGAATTCAGGATCGCCACAGGCTTATAAATCATCTCAGAGAAATACAGAAAAACTTTTATGGCAAACTTGCAGTAATCAGTAGATAGCACTTTAAATAAACATCCTAAACTACAGAAGTAAAACCCTCGAACTTCCTGAGCATCCTCAAGAGAAGAATCTGAAAAAAAGACTTTAAATTCAAATTAATGTCGCCAAAAGAAGCACTGAAAATCTCCACTGAGAAAGAAAGCATTCACATCGAATAGGTGTTCGAGATACCCAAACGAAACAAGACATAAAATTCCTACGTATGAAAACAAATTTCAAAAATTTTTCGCCAAATCCTTAAAAAAAATCTAACTAGTAGCAAAATTATTTATTCATTCTTAAACAAACAAACGACAGTGAATAACTTTTTTATTGGGAAACAATCCGGGAACGCAGCTTTTTGTCTATAGAAATTTCATCTATTCGGGTCTAATTCTTGTTTATGTCAATCTCATGAGCTGCAAAAAGTAGCGTCATCACTCATCTATACAAGTAACGGCGCCTGTATCTCTGAAACTTTCTCGGACGCTTCTTGCGAACGGGAGCGCGACACAGGGGGCAACTTTTGTTGTTGTGCACCCACTTGTCGACACATGACTGATGGAATTCGTGAGAGCATTGAAGATGCTTGACGTATCCAGTACGTATAGCTGCGCCCAGGCAAATAGGGCATTCAAATGCTGCTGGACTGTCCATGGCAGGAGGCTGACCTTCTGCGCTGGTGCTCGGCTCTTGTGCACTGGTAGACTGCGTGTCTGGATCTGCACCAGTTCCCGCTAAAGAAGACGTCCTTTTATCTCGCTCTTCATCTGTAGCGTCTGGGGAATGCTTGCGCTTTCTAGTATTTTCCATGACTATTTTTCACTGGAAGGTGGGGAAAGAATTAACAACATATCATGACAACACATCGGACATGCGATAGGGACCGGCAGAGACAGCCAGTCGGGTAGGAGGAGTTTCGAGGGGGCTGTTACTCCCCCGATAGTGTCCGAGAAAGCTAGCTGATTTTGAAACTAAATTTTTAAGTTTTGTTGTCTAGAGTCAAAAATTGAGATTGTTCCGGCTACCCTGAGAGGTCTGGTCATTTTAACTTATACAAAGTGTACCTGACTCGATTAGTACGACCAATGTTGTATAATAATTTTACGATGTTGCTAAATATTTTCAATGCTGCTCATTATCGTCAAGATAACGTAGCAACATTGTGAAGCATCTTGTTCTAGCAGGGGAACAAAGCAACAAACCTTCCAGGACTTTGGAACATGCTTTAAAACTAGGACATTCCTGGCAAAAAAAAAGTAAAATACTGAAACATGATAAGCTAATTTAAGTGCACACTCCGAGACAAATACGCCTCAGCTAATAGAAACGAGAGTAGCGTAATAATATTACGGAAAATTAAAGTTTATTTGTAATTCATTAAGTTAATTTAAGGAACAGCTTCGATATACGGCATCGCAATATTTTGTTATTTTGGCGACTTTGATTGATTGATTTGAGGGTTTTTTGGGGATTTTTAGCTGCAATGGCTATCCTCCTCGTATTCACAAAAGGTTCAAATTTAAAAAATGTCAAAAAACTTCAGGTTGTTGGCGACCTTTTATTGCGTAAACAAACATGGCGTCGGTTGTGTTGCCTAAACAAACATGGCGACTGTTTTGTTGAACATTTTAGTGTTCTCTTGAGTACGCGTTCCGAGGAAATTTTTTAAACTTAAAAATAAACATCAGCAGCTCCGCTTTCAGCAAAGCGAAAACCTCGTAGCTTCGCTTTTTTATTGAATGTTAGGACTCTAGTTTTTTTTTTGATTTCCAAAAAACGAGAATTTCCGTACTTTAAACTAAACTTTAACCAAAAAGTCTCCAAAGTCGCCAGTATCACAAAATCTCGCCAGTGATGTCGTATATCGAAACTGTAAGGGGGGGGGCATAGATGCCCTCTTGCCAGTCCTAGGGGCCTATGGAGACAAAACCTTAGTGCGTTTTTGTCACTTTTTAAAGTAAAATATAGCAAGGGGGCTAAAAATAATGCCATTCCCCAGGCGCTATTTACCATCGCTACGCCATATAAGCTTAATCGACTTCTAGCAAAGCAGTAAACACAAATAAAATAATGGTACATATTTTGCTACGATTTTAAAATAATGTATTCAAAGCACCCTCAATCAGCAAGAAAACTAGAATTCAAAATATGATTAAAATGTGTCGCAGACACTCTCACACATAAAGCAAGAGCTTATAGTTACATGTATCAAGGGGATTTTTCCGCTGACAAGTAATCCGAACCGAATACCATAAAATGCTCGTGAATGACTAACAAAGTAATCGATATGCGTCGTCCTCATACTGTTCGAGAAGCAACAGGGACAACTTCAGCCCGAATACCTTTGGTTCGAATAATCGATAAAGATTTTCAATTCGGAAGCTCCCAACAATCGTATTTAGAGGAGTTCACGGTACTTTTCCGTTAGCCGGGCGCAAATGTCGCCAATTGTGAACCAAACGCGAGCCAAGTCGCCAAGAGAATGGTTGTAAGAAATTTGGTGGAATTCTACATTATTTGGTGATTTTTCGCTTGCGCCCGGCTAACGGAAAAGTACCGAGTTCACATTAAGTCTGGTTAACTCTGGGACAATTACTGTATGCAACAGGACACCACGTTATTCGACTAATATACTGATTCTGCTTTGTTAGAAGGTAGCAATCGCGGATAGATGGACAAGGACATGATGTGAATGGCGTCATGCGGCTTCCTTTGCTGTCCAGTTGCTCCATGTTAACCTGGTTTTAATACCGCGTTAGCGTTACCACAGGTACAATTGCTGCCTGCAGTGGAAAGGCACATGACCCAAACATGATAACTTGTCAAGTAGCTCATTTTTTTTCCAGTAAACCTTGAATTTACGGTACACACCTGTTTCTCGCCAATTTTTCTTGACGCAATTTCGTTTTCCGTCACCAAATACTGTTCTGGATGTGAAGTGCAATTTTTATTTCTCACTTGCGCATGCTTCACCTGAAAAGGAGAGATTGAGCACGCAAAACCTGCGACATTTCAAGCGTGTACCGGGCAATTTTTTTTTACTTAAAAAACATCAGCGGCTTCGCTTTCAGCATAGTAGGAAATTAATAGCCTCGCTTTTTCATTGAATGTTAGGAATCTAGGTTTCTAAAAAAATTCCGAAAACTAGAATTTCCGCACGCAATAACTGCGGCATTTCAAGTGTGTACCGGGTAATTTTTTTAATTTTTTATCAGTGGTTTCGCTTTCAGCATAGCGGAATACTCGTAGCTTCGCCTATTCATTGATAAACGAAACACACAGAATAGCATACACGGTACTGAACCAATGTTCAATCCGAAGAATTCCAAACGAAGTTTTATTCAAATTCGAAATTATCGACCAATTGCATCGAAGAGTTGAACAGAACAGTCCAATCGAAACATGGCACAATATAGCTTGATAAGCAAAACACCGATAAAAGGATCAATTTGTGAGCATGCGCGCTTGTCACTCGTTAAAAACATCTAGACGCAACCAAAACAAATGTTCTCTCATCGCCGTTCTTGGCGGCAAAGATTTGGCGATCCTAAGAGGAACGAAGTAGGCGGGCACCGTAAACTCCCGGTTAACTTTTTTCACAAATTTGACAAGGCTTTCAAGTTTTCTCATAAATTGTCATTTTGGCATTCAAAGACTTTTTTCATTAGTAGGCTCCACTTCGCAGACTTTCTTACCTCCCTTTCTTGTTTGAACATTGCTCCATTTACAGGTACGCTTGAAACTGAACTGACAGCAGCCTTTGGTCAGAGAAGACATTTAACCAAAATATAAAAGGTATCGTCGTAGAAATGTATATACTTTTCCGTTAGTGCGGACCCAATTGTTGCCAAACTAAAATATTGGTGCCAGTTGTCGCCAAACATTGGCGCCTTATTGGAAAAGTGCCATTTACCAATCTCCCCAATGTGGGCAATTGGGTGGAAAAAGTAGGGGGCGGAAAATTTATAGACATCTGGAAGTACCCGGGAGTATAAGGGGGTAGACAACAAAACTTAAAAATTTAGCTACAAAAGTAGCTAGCTTTCCCGCACAATATTCCATTTTTATAATTCCTAATTTTAGGTAGCTAAAATAAAATAAAAATTTAATTTTTCACACAAAAAGTAGAGGGTAGCATGCCCTCTCGACCCCTCCCCCCGGGGTGGCGGGCGGGGGGGGGCCGGGGGTGAAATATTTCAGCCAGCTTCCGCTAAAATATTGGCGCGTTGGTTCCAAGTTAACGAAAAAGTACCGAAATGTAATAAGATAACACTTCTCCAAAATAATAAATAAAAAACTGAATGAAAACAAATTGAAATCGCTTTGAAACTCGGTATCACTGGCGATGCTTCGTCATTTGGCGACTTTTTTATTTAATAAACCATGATACGATGTTTGGCTATGCGAAAACACAGTCGCCATGTTTGTTTAGGCAACACAACCGACGCCTTATTTGTTTACGCAATAAAAAAGTCGCCAAATAACAAAATATCGCCAGTAATGCCGTATATCAAAGCTGCACCAAAGTTTTAAACAAAGCCGGAATAAGCAAGCATATTAGGTTGAAATCTAGAATTTGGTACACACTCTTAAAATGCCGCCAGATCGCCAATGCAAAAACTTCACCGCCGCACTTAACTGGCACCAAGTCGCCAAAATTAATGCATGTAATACTTGCATTAGCTTTGGCGATTTGGCGGCATTTTAAGAGTGTGTATCAACTTCTAGATTTCAATCACATATTAATCAGTTATGTAATTAAATTTTCGGTATTTTTCCGTTAACGGAACCCCAATCGTCGCCAAGCTGAAATGCTTGCATTATTCAATATGGCGCTACATTCATTACTAAGAAAGCTATTGCTAAGATTTGGCGGACTATTGCTAAGATTTGGCGGACTATTGCTAAGATTTGGCAATATGTAGCTAGGATTTCGTGATTTTTGTCTGAAGTTTGGTTAACTGAAAAATACCAAGTTTTCAAATGCGTTGACAGTGCTAAAATGATCGCTAGCAGTAACAGCAAATTACTAAAGTAACACTCTTAAACAAATGATAGCTCTACAGCTTCCTGAAAATTTAGATAAGAATCAATGTAGGAAAGGAAATTAAAATTTGCCTCTTTCTAACGAGTTGAATGCCTGCATCGTTGATGGTAGCCAGATAGCACTTTCAGAAATATGACGTTTGCTTTGGCACAGTCTACTTTCATATTCTTAAAATGCCGCCTGATATATCTGATTTCTGATAATATCTTGTTGGGTAATATTTCGCTAAATCATACTAATCTGAATAGCAGTAAAAGTTTTATTTTTTGTATCATACACTAAAACTTCGATTAACCATCACCGTTCGGACCAAGAAGAGTAACCGAATATATGGACAACAGAATTCGGAACAGCTTCGATATACGGCATCACTGGTAATAATCTTGTATTGGCGATTTTTGTCGCCTAACCGAACATCGTGTCGTTAAGTCGCCAAAACAAAATATCGCCAATGGGGTCCTATATTGAAGCTGTTGAAAAAAGTCCAAACAAAAGCCAAAACAAAATTATCGCCAGTGATGCCGTATATCAAAGTTGTAGCCAGAATTCTACATCTATGCAGTAACTTAATTTCACTGCTGTCTCTTGGGACGAAAATGAAAACAAATTCCTTTAAAAGTTAATATTGCATTCATATTTTATTTAATTTTACAAAACAATCTATATAAATTTTAATATAAGGATGGTGATGTACAGAAATTATTGTAATACTATAAACCTACGCTACTTTTCACATTTTAGACAATAACGGATAACAGAAACTGACGGTTAAACGAGTGACGGTTAATCGAAGTTTTAGTGTAATTTGAGAAATTTCCTTTCTTCATATGGACAACTTTTGATTCTTGTTTAAGGATATGGCAAATTTATGTTATTGACACTTTGAATTAAAAAAAATACTAAATTGAAAAAAAGAATTAATAGGTAATTGAAGGTTGAAATCTAGAAGTTGGTACACACTCTTAAAATGGCGCCAAGTCGCCAAAGCTAATACAGGTAATACCTGCATATAGCTTTGGCGGCTTGGCTCCAATGATATGCAGCGGTCAACGTTTTTCTTTGGCGATTTGGCAGCGTTTTAAGAGTGTGTACCAACTTCTAGATTTCAACCAAAATGAATTCAAATGCAATAAAGATACGCTCAAATGACTAAGCGATAAACTTATGATGTTATTATGCAAATCAAATAATAAAAATTGCAAATCAAAATAACATTAAATTAATAAATTATCCATTCCATACGAAATTTATGCAAGCAATTGATTAAATTCTTTTTTTTACCTCTAAAATTTCTATTGACGATTCTGTTTAGGAATTAGCAACTTTTCTCTGCTTAAAGGAGCTCGTTAATTCTCTATAACTATTAACATTTTATTTATTATTTAACTATTTACTCTCCATAGCTATTAACTCTTTATAAGAATTATTAACTTGCTCGGCTCAAAGAAAAAGAGAGTTCAAATTTCAAATCATTATTTTAAAACTAAGTATTTGGAGATAGGAGTTGAGACAAAATACGCTGCTGATTATAATCACTGAAAAAATTTGATAATTAGCGTCTGCCACACATTTCTATTGTATTTATTTATTTATTGACCTATCGCGACTCGGCCAGCGTCCATCTGTGGTATATCAGTGAAGGAAAAAGCAAAGCAATGTAATATTGTAACGAATAATATATATATATATATATAATATTTGTAGAATTATTAAAATATTTAAAGAAAGGAAATTAATTAGATAAAAATATCGTTTGGACATAAAACAAATTAATTTAATAATATCGTTTGGCCGTAAACGAACTTCATTTAAAAAAATCGTTTGGTATCATTTCTTTTCTAAAGGTTATAAAGATAGAGTAGCAAAGATATATTTGTCCGAGCGAACGTTGCCTAACAACGAAGAAGAAAAAACGTTGTGAAGATGAAATTCGGTGTGAATTAATGCAGTGTGTGTTCTGTGAGTGTTTGTGTGAAAAATGTCTGTTCTGTGGAAACCGTCAATAAATATCTCATTTTTATAAATAAGGCTGAAGAGCCTTCATGAAATCCGACAAATGCAGCCCAGCATATGCAAATTTATACCTTTTAATAACCGAGGAAAAGTATAAAATGCAAATTTCTATAGAATGAATTATAATTCATTCACAGATTATATTATTCACTGATAATTATCAGTAAATAACTTTTTGTAATGTGGCATCAAATTACACCCGTTTCCTATTGATTTTTCATCCTCCCAACTAACTGACTGCGGGGAATTGGACTGAAAGGGAAATAAATTTCATGTACCGGAAAGATAAATCTTTGAGCTAAATTTTCAAGCTGAACATTCACGTTCAGACCACTCCACGCAAATTCGGTCGCACCACTCCAAAACCCGTCGTCAATGCGAAAATCCGATGAGAATCGGCGTGGTGCTGTCGAAAATTTACATTTTCATCTTCGCCCGTAATCCAATTGAGTGTTGGACCATAAAACCCGAAATGCGAATATGGGGGAGGGAAAATGAGGCTCTCAAAAAATCGAAAACCACAAAATGTAGGCCCGTGGGGGAGGGGAAGTGAGGCTCTCTCGCAAACGGCTCACCGTGGAAATCGGAGCGGGGCGGGGATCCCTTTTTGATAGCGGGAAGCAGAGTAGGCGCAGTAACCCTAGGGCAGTAGTCGGCAAACCGTGGCTCTGCCATGAATCGATTTCAACTACGTACGATTATTATAATATATCTGGTTTTATTTAATGTCTGTAGTTAGTTTAAACCGACTCCTAAAGACATGGTTCCTGAAAAGCATTTGGCTCTGAAAAGAAATCTTAAACGTTGTACTGCTGATATTTGGCTCTTTCGACTAATGAGTTTGCCGTCCACTGCTCTAGGGGATCGGAGTGAGTGGTTCCGTGAATGACCCACTTACAAGAATGGGCTGAAAATTGGGATGGTGAGGAGTGCTACCACGTGGAGGGTTCTGACCGTGAATGTTTAGCTTTCCCTCAAGCTCAAGCGTTGCGTCCAGTGTTAGCGCTTTTGTGCGCGAGAGGCAACTTTTAATATCTTTTTTAACTCTCTGAACCGCCTAGAGTGAGAATTCCATTGTCTCAAAACCTGGAGTGAATTTTCTCTCATAAAAACAGAATGGAATCGTCACGTTCTTTACAAAAATTCCAGGTGGTAGACACCTATAGTTTCCCGATCAATTGTCAACAAAGAAAGGAACTACGTTTTTCCTTTTAAAAAATCACCCAGGCGCCCAAGTCCGGCTTCTACCGAACGGGCAGTTTCAGGCGGGATAGGGCTCATAGGGTTAATCAGGGGTGTAGTGGAGCTCGAACGCCATTCCGGCGCTGCTTTTTTAAATGAGAAAAAAATGAAATATTTTGAAAAAGACCTTAAAGCAGCAGCCTTAACCCTAGACAAAATCCACGGGCTAGAGCGTTCTGACACTGCTTTCAGAGCGCTGGCACAGCTTATTTTTCGACTACACTACTGGCATTAATGCAGTGAATTCATGATCACGTGGTGCCAAAGCCGGATGTCTAGGGGACCCATGAAATCGAGATTTTTTTGTTATTATTTTCAGGGTAATTTAACAGTTTTCTTTCATCTGATTTACATGAACCGTGTACTCGAACTAATTCAAATGATAATCAAATATCGTTTGAATTTCATCGCAATATCCTTAGGGATTTTTCATGCTTTCAAATTCGTTTGCAGATCAGTGTGGATCAATTTGTATAGCAGTTGTCTAACTGACTCACAAGTCAGAGGTCCTGGCAAACTTTGCACTTAAGTATTTGGATCGTGCTAGAACAAAGTTTTGCAATTTTTTTTTATTTAGCATTTTGTTAAATGTTACTTTTAACATTTAAATTTTTTATGCTCAAGATTCTAAAATCAGATCTCATAAAGGTGACCCACAATCATATGTTCTGTCGTCTCACTTCGTCAAAATATCCTTCTTCCTTAAAAACTGCTTATATAAAAAATAAGATTAAAAATAATATAAAATGTCTGGCTTTACAATTTGAGGAGGGATAAGAGAAGCCCCGAAACTTGCATCGCCCATCAACTTCTACATGGCTTAATCCGGCCCTGCGCAAAGTTGCCCGTGAAATTTGTACTGTGTATGGAGAAAGAGCAATGTCTCAACGCTCACCGTTGTTTTAGAGCTTCTAAAATGTAATTTTGATCTCAATACCAAATTCGATGAAGAACAATTCAACCAACTCCTTCACGAAAGTGTAAGTCAAACGACCAGAGAATTGGTGGAGCAGATATATTATGTTCAAAAATCTGCAGTGAACCACCTTCATTCAATAGGCAAGATTCAGAAACTTCTCACACTCCAATTTTAAGAAATCTCGTTCATAAGTTTTGGATTATATAGGCTGTAGTATAGTATAGCTATAACTATATTACATTTTTCTTTTACAAGCTCTTGATCCACAGATACATTTTTTAAATTATTGCGGCGATAGAACATATAACAAGAGAGTATAAACAGAATTTACTTCGATAAATTTTATGTATGCGACCTTATATCTACTTTTGCATCACCAAAATTAAAGGATTTCCTGCAAACAAAACCTCCGGGAAATTTTACATATGGCGATGCAGCGGTGGAAACGGAAATTGATGCAGTTGAAACTTCATGAACTTCATTTGAGATAAACTTTGTCCTAGCATAAATGAAGAACCACATATAATTACTCTAGAAGAATTAAATGATCTCTTGAGACTTAAATTTATCAGAAAAGCACTCAGAATTACTTGAATCAAGATTGTAAAATTGGAATACCTCCAAAAGAACACTAGCTTATAAATTTTCCCAAATCGACATTTTCCCCCACAAAAGACGATTTATGCTATTGTAATGATATAAGAGGTTTAATATCTGCTTTAAATTGCCAATATAACTCGGAACAATGACGATTGTTCCTCGGAAACTAGCTTGAAGGCTGTGCCACCCTATAATGAAAATGCGCTACTCTCTGCTCCAATAGCATATTCTTGTATAATGAAAGAATCTTATTAAGATATGAAATTGTTTCATGAAATCGACTATTCACACCATAATTGAAACATGTGCAGATTTTAATAAGTAATTGCCATTCTCATTGGAATGCAACTAGGTTATATAAAATACTGCTGTTCCCTGTGCGATTGGGACAGCAGGGTAAAACATCAGCTTTATATCAAAGAAGAAGTGGCCAGAGCGTAAACAATATATTGCAGGTAAAAAAAATATCCAAAACGTTCCTCTAAACGATAAAAAGAAAGCTATTCTCTCACCTTTCAAAATATAGTTGGGATTGATGAAGAATTTCGTTAAAGCGATGTGAATAGAGATGGCGTGGCAAGCAATTCTTATGAATATCTTTTCTTTTCACAAAAATTCTCTTTAATTTTTCTAAACAATTATATATTATAGACAATATATTATATATTGTTATAATTATATTTATAGACAATATAACTTTTATTATTATATACTGTTATTATTATTATTTTATTATTATTTTTATTTTTATTATTGTTATTATTATTATATATGTTTATTATTATATATGTTTATTATTATATATTTTATTATTATATATTATATATTGTTATAATTATATTTATTGACAATAATAATTATAGACAATATAACTTTTTATTGTTTTATATAAGTTTAAAGCTTTAAAAGTGTTATTTACCCTTATACCTTTCTTAATACTAAAATGCAAAATGCCAAAATTTATATGGTAAATGTATTGGATAACTGTTTAAAGATGAGATTTTTAAGATTTTAATTTTTTTTAAATCTGTGGTCGATGGATTTTAAATGTCATATTCTTTTTCAACACCCCATAAAATATAAAAAACACCACTTCCTTAATGAGGAACAGAAACCTTGTTTACCAGTGTAATTACATTTTTTTTTATTCCTTGAAATAAATCAATAAATAAGTAAGTAATTTTAACAGAGAAACAGTATACAGTGCATTGAATCTTACAATTTCGTTTTAAATAATACAACGCATATCCAACATGTAAATCTTTTTTTAAAGTGATAATTTTTTTATTTCCATTGTGCTTGAATGTAATGCACATCTCTCGAGTTAATTAAGGGCTTTAAAGTATTATTCAATTATAATCACTGAATACCCAAGTACAATATTTATCTATTTCATAAAATCAAAAGGTTGTATCTATTCCTTTGGTTTATAAAATGTTTAAAGTTATTTTTCAAGAAACTTCATGACGTCGCTCATTAGAGGAAAAATGGAAATTAAGAAATTAACTAATTATTTTACAGAAAAAGAAAAAGTATATTTCAAAGATGAATTATTTCAAAAGATTGCAAAGACACGTTATAAGACTGTCTTAATTGGCTTTTGAACATTATTTCTCTTGAATAAATTATAAAAGACAGCATAAACAGGCTCGCATTTTAACATAGGACTACGTTCCTTCGATTAGGGTCTCAGGAAGGAATTTGATTCATACGCCGAAACAACACAAAAAACGTTGTATGGGAGATCCTCTATATCTCGGTAACTATATATGTTAAAAACATAACTAATATCTTATTTTAGACATAAAGAGTAACAACAGAAGTTGCAAAAAAAATTTGGAAATCCGAAAAGATTCACGCGAGCAAAGTAGTCCTACACCTTTAATATCAGCGGCTGTTTGGAAAAAGAAAGTCTCCCGTAACTTTTTTTTGAAATTTTTAAACCATTTAATTATAACGCTGGACTTTTTCTGCAGGGTACAATTTTTTAGTTTTCTGACTTTTACACAAATTCAATTCCATATAGTAATTAAAATTTTCAAATAGTATTAAAAATAATTCCTGTCGGCAAACCAGAAGGTAAAAGCAGATTTTTTATTTCAGCCCGGAGATGTAAGGACCGCCTTTGCCACCTCTAATTTGAAGCTTCGAGAATTGAGTTTTGAAATTTTCAGTTTGAAGCTTTAAGTATAAAAGAGGGTGGAAGAGTGTGGTTTGTGGCTAGTGTTAAATTTTATATTGCAGTCAGCTCTGGAATCATACAAATACTCGATGTTATTTTCCACTACTAATATGTATCCAACGAGTTTGTGCAGGACTCCCAATGACTATGCATATTATAAACAAAATAATCTTTAATAAAACATAACAAATGATTTGAAATAAAGTAAATAATCAAACTCAGATGGTGTCGGCATTGCACTGATGGGTCAAAAAGAGAATTCCAAAGATGACGCCCAAAAGCTTTTTTTTTATATTACTCCTGTTTTCACGTAGGCGCGAGATGAAAAGAGCACGCCGAAATGAAGAGCTGTTGCCACAACAGAATACAATTAATGATAATTTTGCAATGAGATTAGCATGCTTAGATTAAAAAGCAATGGAAGTTAGATGAAGAAAATCACTTTTCTATCCCAAACATCAGAGCGTCTAAAAATACCACGAAAAGCGTCATAATTTTTTCCTTTCCCGGCACACCATTAGAGTACTATGGAGAGATTTAAGTCTATGTCAAAAATGAGAAGCTAAAATTTGTTTTGAAGGTAAATTAAAAATTATTAATCTCATAACTACTAATCAGACTCGTTTTAAAATTTTATCGGAAAATATTTTCATGCACGATTTAAAAAGTGCAAAATAGCCCCTCTTCGATAAATAAAACACGAAAGAGGGGAAAAGAAAGAAAAATAAGTTGGTAAATGAGGGCTCATACTTTAAATGTAAATAAAACAAATTACATACGTGAAATTAAAAAAAAATGAAAGAAAAGAGTCGCTCATGAATTTAAACAAAAGGCGAAGAATCTTTCTGAAAATAAAAAAAAAATTCTATCAAAATAATAAAAATAACTATCAGTCAATTAAAAATTACTTATTTAAAATATAGATTATAATAATTAAATGATCGTTCTAATGAAGAAAAATATTATAATATAGATAAATTCAGCAAATAAAAAATATATATACAAAGACTAACCTTCTATTATTAATAATAGAATAATAGAAGTAAGCTTTGTAATTAATAATTGTAAGCTTAATGGATACGAAGCTTCCTTAAACATCACAATGCTTGAAGACAACAAATCTACATTTAACACTAAAGAGCAGTTAACTTCGTGATAATTGAGAAAGAACAGTCACTAATGAATTTAATTAAAATTTGTATTTTCACTGATTAATATAATAAAATGATAAATAATTGCGAATTTTCTAATTACACATTCATTTAATAAAGTTTCAAAAAGCTTTTGCAAAAAAGTTCCAAAAGAAAATTCACTTTCATTCTAACAACTGTTTAATTTTATTTTAAAGTATAATTCACTTTACATTAATCTTTTACTTCATTCCTAAATCTTTTGGCGATTTTCCCTACATTAAATCCATATCCCACTAAATTCGAAAGATTTATTAGGCAAAGTCGTGAAGTTAAACGTTTTCTAAAAATCATTCCAGCCAATTAACGCAGAAGATTGACCAACTTAATTAGAAAATCCTGACTTAATAATACCATTTTAACTTTTCTTTCAAGTCTCGGTTCTATTCAGGAATTCTACAATATTCCAAAGCTTTAAAAGACATGGGACAAATTATTTCTTTAAGTTGACACTAGGAAAAAAGTCGTTTCCGAGAAGATTTACGTTGAACTTTCACTAGCAGTCACTTAAGAGTTTCACCATTACCCAAAAGTAGGAAACGGGGAAAAGATTCAAAGAAAGAGAAAGACATGAAAAAACATTAGTTTTTTCCACATAATTAACCTCCTATTAGGCATTTTATGTGATGCAAGAATTTTTTTAATTTTAATCATGCTTTCTTCTATAAATTACAGATGTATTTTTTAACTCTTAATAGAATGAAAAAGCATTTTTCATTTACTTCTTTTCAATTTTGAAACTTATGAAAATACCAAACGATATTTTTTATGCTGTTTCATTGTACAGTTTAAATCAGATGTTCCTTCTTACGTTTTTTACGTTCAGTGGCTGTATTAGGCAATACGTAAGGGAATGTTACCTTTGTTTTCTTTATTCACATTAGTTGAAGAGATTCTTGTTTCTTTTTTTAAATTTAAATGAAAATAAAAGGAATGAAATGAAAATAAAGGATTTATTTACAGCAAATGAACAAAAAATTAAATTGTCAAGCAGAACTAAAAATCAAATGTAATCAACAAATGCATTAAAATGATCATTGGAATACAGAGTTTTCTTTAAAAAAATTGAAGAATTTCTTTTTAGAGTTTCACTTTTTCTATTCTTCAATCCTGTTAAGTCATTTTATTTCATGCCTAAGGTGGAAAAGAAGTTTTGATACGAATCTTTTTTACTTTATACATTAATTGATTGCTCGCTTTCATCTATAATTCTGATGTTCTTAGATCTATAATATTAAAATAACCCTATCTGAATATGAATTGTATATTGTCGCTTAACAAGCAGAACTACCTATCTGATTTTTTTGAAATTTCAAACAGGAAAGAAATACTCGGTTTTTAGCGGTCAATAACGTTTATTTCTGAATTTTTTTCACTTCTGGTAGGAACATGCTCTCTCGTGTTTATATCGGATATTAAAAAATTCAGAAATATCCGTTATTAGATGCGAAAAATTGAGTGCTTGAACTTTGAAATTTTAAAAAATTGAGGTGGATATTGTTGCTTGTTAAATGACAATATCTTATGTGTTTATATTTAAATGTTTACCGATGTTCCTGCAGGATGAATAAACATCAAAAACAAAAATTCTTGTTAAGCTGATCATATTTTGCATCTTGCTTACAGCAATAATGTTCTATATTTATATGCATAAAATCTTTGAATTGCATTATGAATAAGATATACCTGAATCCTTAAAGCTATATTCATAAACTTAAAAAAATTATGTTTGGAATTGTTGAATTACTATTTTTCTATAAATCAGCTTAGTTAATACTTGTTGTAAACTATTGGTAAAAATAAGCATTTAAGGCAGCTAAGTAATCATTTAAGGCAGCTGAAATTTATGCGAAATATGGCAAATTCCATTGTATACTTCTGGAAGTTTAATTGTAGTATGTTTTTTGAAACCAAAAGGTATTCAAATATATAGAAGAAACTAACCATGAAGAGGAACAATAGATCATGTAAACAAAACTATAATTGAAGTTATTTAGGGACTTTTTTGGATGATATCCAAGCATTTATCACACTTCTGTAGTTACTTGACCGCTTTCTAAATAGTTATTGTGTCTGATGGAATTCTTCCAAGCATTTTGCAGCCGACAATACATATATATACAGGGTGTCCCAAAAAAAGTGGAACAAGAATTTATTTCCTTAAATATTGCACCTGGACATATTCTTCCAGTTACGTTCTGGATATATATCCTTATAATTAAGTTTCATCAAATAAAGTAGGAATTTGTGTGAAAACACTTGGGCTTCTGTGGAAGTTGAAAATTAAATTTTTATACGTGCCCAATGAGCAAAAGTGGCAATGAGTGAAATATTCCTCTTGCACTCATCTATGCATAAACAAGTTTCTCTACTCTGTCGGCAAAACTTATAGAGATATGTTAATTTTTAAATTTCAAGGGGCTGTGCAGAAATTTATATGGAGATATTTACTGCAGAAATGCAAGTTTATTCAACACGGAAACACTGCGAAATGCAAATATTTGTCTAATAATACATCATCCAATCATCATGGAGGGAAAAAATTGCTAATGACGCATACTGTTACTCAGTTTCATTGATAGATGGTTGCAATTATCGACTTCATAAAGAATGGAAGGACAACTTGAGAAAATAAAAATTTAAGCAATAACAGGAACATAGCCTAATATGGAACGAGAATGCGGAATTATTTGCTCTTGGCGTTGTGCTTATTATTAAGCTGTACTTATTTGTAAAAGCAGTGTCGACTCGTCATTTAGGCCTGAAGAGTTTCAGAGCTCACTAAACTTATTTTTAAAATTCGTATTTTTGTTTTTATTCTTATTTGCTTACTTCTACACTGTGAGAGTTCGATTATTAATGAAAAAAGATAAAAAGGAGAAAAGAGAACAGAAAATGAATGAAAAAGTAAGATAGAGACAGGATGGGGCTACACACTAAATAGTTTTGGAATGCACTAAAATTCGCTCATTGCGTGCAAGTAAATGACATAATGGACGAAAGCGAATAGCTATTCTTTCTGTTCTTTCTGTCTTAGAACTTAGCCATAACTGGATTTTCGGATTCTGCTATTTTGCGCTAAAAACAATTAATGTTCTCTTTCCCCCTTTTCAATTTTACCTTGGTTCACCTTCGCGCTCTTGATTTTTTTTTTCATTTGCTGTTTTAAGGTTGCAGATTCACTTTCATGTTGCCTCAACGAGAATTTGGCTGGCGACTACATATTCAATTTCTCTTATTAAAACGGAACTCACGGAAAAAGACTGTAATTATATAAAATACAATTCAGATAATCAGAAGTTTGAAATATTTGAAGGTACAGCTATTTTTTAAAAATTGTATTTCATTTGTATTCGAATAATAATATTTATGGCGCTCCATGTTTCTGGGAAGAGGAGCATCATTGCTCATATGTCACCGCGAATATTTTTCGAAGGTTACCAAGATGAAATATTTTTGTAAATACTTTACTTAATGTATTATTTGACTAGATGCTGATTATTTTACTTTGCATTAATAAAAGAATTAATAGATGCAAGAAACCATTAGTAGTTTATTCTTTCCCTGTACTTTGCTTTTTTGTTATATACGTTGGACAACTGGACGACGTTAATATAACTAAAGTAAATTAGTTCTATGGCAATTTTTCGTTGTTTGGTTGCGTACAAAAACTCCTCTTTTACTGATTTCCAAAATTTCCAACATGTATTTATATTTACATTCGCAGTACGATACGAGGATAACACTATTAGCACTTCAGTATTTTTGAGCTAACTGTTTAATCTAAGAATGGTACATCTTTTTTGAATACGAAATATACTATCGTATTTTTAAGCGTAAAGTAGTCTTAAGGCATAATTCTCAATTATCAGAAGAACCATTAAATATAAGTTTGAGAAAAAGTTTTGCTTAATAATATTTTTTTTCTTGAATTGAGGACACAAAAATAAAAAAAATCTGAATTTTTCAAAAGAAAAATAAGATTTGCAAAACTTTCAATTAAATTTTTTTGAAAGTTTAAATGGAAAGTATTCAGCTAATGTCTGCAGTCAGACTGGTTTGGAAAATTATCTCCTAGACTTTTAAGAATCACAGCAAAAAACTATTTTTTAAATTTCTCGGCTATTTATTGTCCGATGCATTTCTTTTTTATTTACTTAATTATTTTTTCCATTTTTTTTTTCACTATCGATGTGGCTTGTGAGAAGAAATTTGATATTTTTTCAACTAAACTGAATGCTCGTATCTCTCGATTTTCCTGCTTTTGACAACACTGGAATTAAAAATGCAGGAACTAAAAATGAATGCTGTATTAGGACATCCTATTTTCTTTGTTGTTTTACTTATTTTTAAATTATAACTGTTTTTATACGAATGAATTGCAAACTAATTTTCTTCAGCGTAATTTCATGAAACTATGCTTTATATTTGTTTAAAAAGTGCAAGTTCTTGAAACATTACTTAGAATATTCCTTTTAATTAGAAATAAATTGTTATGCATTGTTGCTAAAATGCATTTTAAATACTTAAATTTTTATTTGGAAATTATTTTTTTGAATAGATTTATTCCCTACTTACTGTTTTATTATAATATTTATTTCTAACTGATTCTTGTAAATTGATTATAATTCTGAAAGGGAAATAAGCAAGAGAGAATATTATTTATAAATTTTGCATCAAGAAAGAAATTTTAAAATTAAACCATAGTTTTTAATAATTACAAAACACCGAAACTGTATTTTTTATCGTAAAATGTATTCTTTTTCATGAGTAAATCAAGTAACTCATTATATTTGTCGTAAGTGTTTATTAAGCTAACTGCAGATAATTATTTTTCTTGTTTAAAACTATTATCTTAGAACTAAGGAGGAATCGGGTTTTGCTACGACTCTTAAGAGAAAGAGCAGGCATGCTTTAATTTTTAGAGGAAACTGACTTTAAAAACGGCCAATTTTGTCCTTGTTAATTAACCTAAAAGAATTATCTTAAGACTAGCTTCGAATAGTTATATAAGGTTGAAATTAAAATGGTTCTTGTTAGAAGTAGAACTTATAAAAAGATTTCGAATTTAAATAGTCTTTATAAATATTTCTTTCTAAATATATGCCGATATACACGAGAAGAAAATCAACAGGATGTTTACAGATCTGATTGTGTGACAATCTGAAAAATTTCCCAACTGTTTTCGGAAATTCTTGTTCAGTTTTACAAGATTCTGGGATTTTTTTTGAAACTCTATTCCTATTAAGCTAAAAAATAACAATAAAATCTACAAAAAATCATTCAACCTATGCAGAATTATTATCTCTAACTTCTGATAGGAAACTAAAATAAGTAAAGACTAAGAGCTGTCTGAAAATAAAAAACTGTCCTTTAAAGTATACAACATTTGTCAGAATAATACATTTTAAAATTCACAAATCGCAGCAATGTTATCTCTCTTTGCCACCTTCTTTATATCCCACCCCATTCAGTTTGCATTTTTCCACCAACAAAATATAAAATATAGTCATCGTTTGTCAACACTTTCAGTCATACATGTGGAATCCTAAATCCGGCCGGTATATACAGGGCGACACCGACATGGTGAGATTGGCCCCTGCCAAGGGCTGCAGGCGGAGAGGGGGCGCAAAAATGATCATTAAGAAAATGTTTAAGAGTGAGAGATGCTGAGTAAATTAAAGAATTCAAGATTTAACCTTGCGTGGCTGATTAAAAATAGTAGAGTTGTTAGTTGTTGTGCATATGGAAAGCTGAACAAAAGTAAGTGCACTTCGCCTTGCTGGCGGGTGATGGGGCGGACGAAGTAAATTTCTCGGGTACGAGGATCTAAAAGTTTCTAAATCTGAGTAAGAAAAATTGTGGGAATGTAGTTTTGTAGTGGGGGGTTCATAGAGGGGATGAAAAATTACCAAAAAATGCAGTTTGTAGTGGGAGGGGGCGCAGCAGTGGCAATTCTGCCGGGGTCGCAAGATAGCCTCGGTACGGTCCTGGGTATATACGAGCTGAAAACCATAAGCAAATCCGGGTAAGGATTTAAGGATGAAGAGTGTGTCTCCGGCGTATGCTCCAGAACTGAGTTCCTAGCTTGTGCCGGGTTCAAAAATTATTAGATCAAGAGTATCACAAAACAAACAGCCTTCGTTTCAAGCTGCTTAAAAAACAAATAAAATTGCCATCAGGAGATGTGCTAGAAAAATTGCCGATCCAATTAGGTCAAGAGAAAAAAAAATGGCACCCTCCTAGAAAGGCTGCCATTTTCTTTTTTGCAAATCCGGGTATTTTATTACCGTGATGATCAAGTGTGTTGTAGATATTGATAATGAATATTTAAAATCGACTCGAATAATGAAGTACTTTTTTACTGGCTTCACGATGGCCTCTAAAGAGTGCAATGTTTCGCATGAATATAATTTGAAAGAAATCTTGAATTCTTTAAGAAGATTGTAGAAATAAAATATATACAAAAATGAATACAATTTATGCACTCCCTCTGTCCCATAATAATAGTGGCAAAAGAAAATATGGAACGCAACATTTATTATCAAAAAACTAGATGAAATGAAACAATAAGTTAAAAATATTACTCCTAATTTTATTTTGAGGGTTCAGATAGTTTCTGGATTTTTCAATAATTTCGTTACTGCATTTTAAACATGTAGGTAGGATCCCTTGCCTGCGAAGTTTTGCTTTCCCTATATGCGTGAGCTTAATGAACTCGTCAATCACAATTCGATCTTTGCTTGAAAACTCTTTTTTTCATCTTGCTTTTACAATGGGTTGATATTCAAATGAAATAAAACATTTTCAATCAGCGGATGAAATTAGAAAAATAGTTATAATTCGTAATAATTAGATTAATCTAAAACTTGAAAGATGTGTCAAAACAAATGACAGATGTCATGAAACATTGATTTTAACTGAAGGCTTCGTAACTTTACTCTACAACATAACTTACAGCTGCATTCGCCAATAATTCCAGTTTATATCTTCACTTGCTACTATTAGTATGGGACAGAGGTAGTATTGGATTATAAAAATTAAATATTAATATACTGCAAATAAAAAAGACCATTTCATCCTAGAGATCTTCGCTCCTAATAGAACGCATATATCCGTTCATAAAAAAGGGTTAATCTATTTTAAATGTGTCAAAATTTTGGTTACCGGTCCTAACTCCTTTAAAAAATTACTAATATAATAGCCCAGATCTGTCTCTCGGTAACGCTCAGACGTCACCAACAATAAAACTCGCGCTATAGCGCTGCGAGACATTTAAACAGCATTATTTCATTGTTAGAGAAGCTAAATTTCAGTAATTTTAAATTCAAAAGAGTAATTGTCGTTCTAATTTCAAATTTAATAGTTCTAAAATAGTGAAATAAAATCTTCTATTGATTGATATAAAATGTATCTCGCTATGATCAATAGTTTCCGAGAAATTTTAAATTATAATAATCATATATTTGAAATTAATTTCTGTTATTTAATAGAAAGTAGTAAAGCACGTCAGTGGTATATCATGCGCGTGATATAGTTTGAACGCCACGTTGAATCGGATTATTTAGTGAAATCGTGATGATACGATTTGATAATATTTTTTGGCAATATTTTTTGGTTTTTATTAATTGGTTATTGAATTATAATAAAATTGTTAATCAACGAAAAATACTTCACACGGAATGCTGTTTACCAAGAGGTTCTTTGAATAAAGAAATATGTAATAAAATATATGCTTATTTTATTTGTTTTTAATCAATGTTAAACATTTCTCTCGCGTATATATGTATTTAAACACGTCAAATTTGACGGGAAATCTCTCGAGTGAAGAGGCAATTTGCACCCGTCATATCATGACGGGCGACTTTCTAGTAATAAATAATAATAGAATAATAAAGCAATTATTTAACATCTGCAGAGAGTAACTATCGTTTTAACTAAACAATTGTCACAATAATACGTGCTGCGTAATAAAAATCGCAACAATGCTATTTCTTACGAAACTTTACATTCCAATTTAATTACTATTTCTTCCTCTACCATAAAGGTATAATGTAATCATACTCCTGCCGGCTCTTTCAGTCATACCACGTGACCCCGAACAACAGACGTTAAATATAAGCCATAACTCATAAGCGAATCCATTTCTTTTATTTCCGTGAATAATTCAGGTTAACTCGGAAATAAAATGGTAGTGTGTCCGTTGTTGTCGTGTTTCAAATTTCCCGTCGGTGTGCCTTCAGATGATTGGTGCCTTGTCATTTTGAAAGTGTAGGATCTAAGACGTTGCAGAAAGGAGCTTCCCTGGAGAAACTGAGAACTAATTATTAATTATTATTACTAGTTATTAGCTAAGGGGACTAATTATTAATAGCTCTATTATTTTAAATTAAAAGGTTACCAGTAATTTATTTAAGAAAGCATTGTTTGTAGTGAATAAAAATTAGCAATGGTTTTAAATCTGTCATTCGTGTTCGATATTTGAAATGGTTAAATATTTGTATCGGGGAATTAAAATAATTTCATAAGAAAAAAAGCAAAAAAAAAAGCATTTTTTCAAGAAAGATTTTATCGCGAGATAAATGATTCATTATTTCCTATTTCAAAATCATTACAATAAAAGTAGATGACCAAAATGAAGTAATGTTAATGATCTATTAATTCATCTAAAACTGTGTAGCTAAGTAGATTTTTATTTTCAGTTGTTGTGCTCGTATTAACATATTTCTGTACATTAATATATATATATATATATTATATTTAAAAAAATCTTTAGGTATATGGTTTTTTTCAAAATTATGGTATGTATTACTAACTCATCTGATATCATTGCAATGATTTATTTCTTGCGTAGTTCTCTTGCTTGATTTCATAGCTAACTTAAAAGTTCAATGTTCTCCTTACAGATTGTTTATACTTTTAAGGGTAATCCCTTGCTGCGAACTATTGTAAATCATTTTAAATTAAATGGGGGGGGGATTGTTAATTTATGAATTTACACATTCTCTTCTAATGATTGTTTCATAAACTAATTTTAGCAAGGCGCGCAAGGAAATTAGAAATTTTTCAAGATTCAGTAGATCCCAGATTAAATGGAGGTGAATATAATTATAACATAGAATTTGGTGAATGAGAAATATAAGATATAGATTCATTTTACAGATTACTAGAATTGCATTCATTATTTTATTGATTTCTACCTTTTTTCACTATTCCTAAAGTTATTCTAAATACTGGGAAAAAAATATCTGTCTTTTCCGATGAGAAAATTTTCAATATTACATAAAATGTAACTTTTTCACATTGAAATTCAACATTTTACTAGTATAATAATCTTTAGGTCTGAGACTTCCTGCGAACGCTGAGATCCTGTCTATTTCTTTGAAGTAATAATTTGCTGTGAAAAATTGTAAATCATTTTAAAGATAAATGGGGGGAAATTATTAACTTATGAATTTACACGTTCTCTTCTAATGATTGTTTCTGTAATAATTTTTTCAGCTGAAAGTGTATATTTTGACTAAAATATAATTCACAGTATTCTATGATTTGCACGAAAGTCTATTGTATATTAGTGTTTCGAAATAATTAAATAAAAAATATGAAATTTCGATCAAAGATTTAAAGATTTTCAAACTAAAAGCAGATACTGATTAGTATTAAAATATTATAAAACCCAATACAACTTCGCTGTCTTTGAGATATTGGATTCCTTTGAAAATTCATTTATTTTTTTGTACTAAAGAAAGATAAAAACGAAAGGTGCGTTTTTCAGACAGATAGAACCTTTTAGTGATTTTACTATTAATAAGTAAGGTATGACGGCCTTCTAAAAGTATTATTCACAATTGGAATTACTCTCTTTAAGTGGAAAAAGGAAAACTAGTTTTGCTGAATCAATACTTCGATACGTCGATAATCAGCAAAGGAAAAAAATGATTTTTCAAATATTCAATATTTTTAAGTTAAAATCTAAATTGATTAGGCTAATATCCTCAACAGATGATTAATATATATCTCTTTTTCCTGAAGTGGATTTCATATTGCTGAATACTTAACATGACTTAACAATATTTATGAATAAGAGAAAAATACATTTTTAACATTAAGGAATTGTTCTTTTATTTCAAAAGCTGCTGGGTCATTAGATTTTTATTTCGCCGTTCTTTGCTGTCTGTAACGACTTTTCTACATTTCTGTCGAGTCACATGACCACACTGCATGTCAGTTTCTAATCTTTCCATAATTTTATTTGCTCAAAGGGTCATGATTGTTGGATTGTCCTTAACAAAGTGGTAAATAAAATCCTTCAGGATAACAGAATTACTTAATTTTTTTTAAAAAAATCGGATATAAATTATTAAGAATTATTTTTGAATTTAATTTTATTGGTATTTTTATAAATTCTTAAAGGAAATCGGCCAAAATACTTTTAAAAAAATTCCATCGGTTGGCTTAATACATTTTTTTTCATTTTCAGCAATTCAAATGTTCTGTAAATTTCATTACTTACACATAATATATGTAATAAATCAATTTTTAAACTTTTTTAATTATTTTTAACGGTACCTCATTTTTAATTACTTCTACTTGCATCGTAAGAAGAGCACTTCTACTTTCACTTCGAGTCACGAGTCCTTCCAGGAAAATCACCTTTCCCCCTTCTAGGTATTTAAACTTCCTGCGCATTCCTACCTGCCTCTTTTTATTCCAACATGTAAGCTGACAACAACAGCGCGCCGCTTCGCCTTTAATTCTCGTCATGGATATTCTTAAACTATGATTCCTTTACATATAGAAAAATAATCTACATTATTTTCTACGATGGAATAAATGGATTGAATCAACAAATGTTTTTTCTTTGACCAAAATGTTATAGACTTCGCATTGAAGAATGTTTCATATACATGTTTAAAAATTTTGATTATAATTCTCAGCGTTTATTGCGGAATACAAAACGTGCGAGCGGTGACATAGTGGTAAGTTGTCGGCATTGGAGCCTTAAAGTTCCAGGTTCGAAACCCACTTGCAGTGACGATCCCTTCCCTATTAGCACAAGGTATTGTGCGTTATCTCTACGACGTTTTCCGGTATTTTGAATGCCGTACAATATCGTGAAGATATCGTAACAATATTGTACAGCATCTTGTGCTATTAGGGCTGTGTTTTGGGCCTGTTGCACGCGAAATCACACGTTGGGGATGAAGCGTCCTCCCGATGGCGTTCTGCGGAATTTTGGAAAGAGGCTTCTAGTTCGGGTGTCGTCATCGTCATCTGACCGTTATTCAAAGTTACGAGGTCCGTCCAAAATAGTCCCCGTGTTACTTCAAAATTCACATTCTGCTAGCAATATGTTAAGAATTTTTTTTCATAATAAATTTTTTCATTGTTTAAAAAATGCAACAATTTCCTTTATAAATTCAGGTTAACTTAAATATTTTATTAACTTCAAAATTTTAATTTCTTCCAAAAATATAATAAACCTACTAATTAAAGATTTGTAGTTAGGTCATATTTCAAAGTAGAGAGATTTCATGGAACTTTGAGCATTTGTATGGTTTATATGAATTTCCAATCACATGAAGAATTTCTGTGCAATATTAAAAGTTATATTCGACATACGTTAATTAAGACAGGCAATATTCCTGAATTTAAAATTTCAGAAACAAAAAATAGGTAAAAGAGCTTGTCGCACAATAGAAATATTTTATTTCTAATATTTATTTATTATATTGCATATAATGTTTATTACCAATTTCAAATATTCGGCATAAGAGTGAAAGATTTTACAGTTCATATCTTTTCATTCTTAGTTTTATTTACGGATTTGAAATTTCTTTTGTCGACCAAAACCTAATAAATATTCTTTATTTCATATATTGTAATCAAAAACAAAATATTGTTTGTGTCTATGCTTAACTCATCAGTCGTAATCATTCACTTTAGAAGCAATATTTTATAATTTTTCAATAATACTCTTCTGTATAATAAGTTATTCAATTTACACCTTTTGAAAATTTTAAAATAATATCGAATATTTGAGAAACATGAAATATTTTGTGGCTGCTCATTATTTGATCGTTGCTACTTTTAATATGGAGAAAGAAATTCAGAAAAAAGAACCAAAGGGGACACAGAAAATTCTTTTTTTGAGACAAACAAATAATTTGAATAAAAATAATCGCAAAACTTTCAATAACATCGAATTTTACACTATTAAATATTGATTGACTATTTTATAAAGAAATATTTTAAAAGAAATATAAATTTTAAGTTTTTGCAGCATTAATATACAGAATATAATGCGATATATTGTAAAATATAACGCAAACTGCAATATATATATACGAGTTTGGATAAAAATATTCAATGCATATGCTACATTTTTTTTTTCAAAAACAACATTTTGATCTTCAAACAAACAAACAATAAACGTTGTGTTTGTTTGCTCTCTACTTCTTTCAAAGCAGAAATCTCCTACGTTTGATATATTTTTCATGATAAAAAGAAACTGAACTATTGAATAGATTTCAGACAAGTGACCGTCCAATGCAATACGTCTTTCAGCGGTTATCTATATGAATAAAAAAGGGATTCCAGGAAAAGCTGTTGAACCTTTCGGAATTCGATCTGTCGGAAGCTGTCCTGAGAAATGCCCGAGAAGCAAAAGGTTTCTTTCTTGACTTTCTTATTCTTTTGGAAAATGTATACATATGGAACACGTGATTAGAATGTTTTACAATTTCTGATTTCAATCATATTCTGCATTTTTGTATGAATGAATGCAAATATTGCTTCCCATTAACCCTCTGACTGCTTATCCCGTGATTTCCGCAGGTTGGAAGTAAGTCGATTTTCTGCGGCATTTTGCTATTTTCGCAAGCTGTTGTGTTTACTTAGAACTATTACAGCGTTGAATCGTATTATACTAATAAAGCCTTGCACACATAAATGAAATCCTCTTCGTTCAGCCGTATTTGAATATGTTTGCGAATGTTGCATCTAAATAGCTATTTTAAAAAATTCAGCAGTCAGAGGGTTAACCCTCTTTTATAAACCCCTTTCAATGTATTTTTCCATTTCTCATACTGAGTCCAAATGTTCATGTTCATGTGCATAATTTCTTAAACTACCATGAATAAAATATTAAGATTTCAGAGACTCGATTAATTACAATAAAGATCCAATTATTCACTTTAAAAGCAAATTTTTAAGCTACTACATCAAAATAGCTAAACGCTCAAAGGCTTAAGAAATTTCCAGTTCCTTTGAGGGAATTGTCTTCTATTAAACAAACTCCTAACTATTATGTATATCTGCAACTAGGGTATTCATATTTCTGATTTTTTTGCTTTGTTATAATAAAGCCAAATGCATGAAAATTACATATAAATTAATATGACTACTAGCCGCTCTTGACGACCTCCGGACAGGTTCGATTTCAGCACCCACTTTTCTTAGCATTGTTCTTGTCACCTGGCTGCTTCGAGAGTCTCGGCCAATACTTTTTTCAGTTTTAAATACTACATGAAGATCAATGGTACATACCATAAAAACATAGATTTCACATTCTTTGTAGACCACAGATTCCTTTAAAATTGTAAAATTTTTCAATAAACCTCATCCAGTTGTAATGTTTTGTATAAAGTTTTCACAAATGTCGTCATAAAAGTTTTCAAATCCCTAAATACAGAATGAAATTGCCCTAACTAAACAGTTTCCATCACCTACAATAGGTATTTTACATTATTTTTGAAACGCCTTTGTGATGGAACTGTTGGGATCTATATATCTAAATAATATGGTAAAACCCACCATCCCCAACTACCAAACCGATTTCGACATTTTTTTTCAATTGAAAGGTTAAGACGTCTAGATATGCCATCAATGGTAATCTGTCCCGCGCCCACTCCATTTTCGAACGAACTCGAAAAAACACTTCCCCAACCACCTACCCAATTTTGACAAATTTTATTTTATATGAAAGATTATGACGTTTAGATATGTCATCGCGGGTCGCCTGCCCACCCCCATTTTCGAACGAAATCGAAAAATATTTCCTACAGTACATTCTCTATGGGTAAATCTTGTAGAAATTCCCCAGCCCAAACCACCCGACGGATTTCGACATTTTTTTTTTTTCATTTGAAAGGTTATGACATTTAGATATGTCATCAAGGGTCAACGTTCCCCCACCCCATTTTCGAACGAAATCGAAAAAACGCATGGAGAATGTATGGTGGAGAAATGTTTTACGATTTCGTTCCAAAATGAGGGGTAGTGAGGAGAGGCGACCCTTGATGACATATCTAGATTTCATAACCTTTCAAATGAAAAAACATTGCCGAAATCGGTCGAGTGGTTGAGGCTGGCGTACTGGGTGAAGTTTTTTTTTACCAAATTATTCTAAATATATAAATGTTAGTGCTATATAACTATATGCAAGTCAGTAATTCTCATCCTTTTGATATTTATGACCCTAGCTCACTATATTTGATTTGCTCTCGCCCCTTTCAATGGATTTTGTTAATTTCGCTCCATCTTCCAATGAATTTCTGGACTTTAAATAATCCATGTTTAAATGGCTTTTAAGTTATGTATAGGTATTTACTCACTTTTTAAGAACGATTTATCTCTCCAAACAAACTGTGAATTTACATTTATCGATCTAACTATTTAATAAATAGCTAAACACTTCATACGCCGAATCGCAAAATAGATTAAAACTTGCTGATGTAAACAAATTTCCGCATTCGCAACTGTACTTGAATTAGATGCAAGCTCCAGAAGAGACAAATAACAATAGACAAATATTAGAATAATAAATAGTATAGGTAATAATATACGTTCGCTTTAGAAATTTTATATACGAAAAAGAGAATAAGTGAACATATTCTGCCAACATCTATTAATATGCATAACTGATCTAAACTGGTATGTACAGTGACTCAAAAAAGTATTGGGGCACAATAAGCTATTAAACATTTTGTGAAAGAATAAATCAATTTTTTTATTTCAACCAAATGCTTTTTCTACATGTCATATCTGTAGACTAAATAAAATCCAAAAACATGAAAATTAATTTACAATATCGATACAGTAATACTGAAATGAACATTTCTTGTTGCATAACTGAAATTAAATGGTCAAAGAAGTTTTGGGGCACGCAAATAAAATTGTTCTATATCACTCAAACATTGTTTCTTAATAATGTGTTGGTCCTCCTTTGCATTTTATGACTTCATTCAGTCGTTTAGGCACGGATTTCACAAGATTTGCACAAACATTTCCTTCTATTTTATCCCATTCAGACATGAGTTTTTCTCTAAGTTCATTTTTGCTGGAAATTTTAAATTTACGAATTCTGTTATTCAAATGGTTCCAAATATTCTCAATGGGATTGGGGTCCGGACTCTGTGAAGGAGTTCTAATTACTTGGGGACAGTGATATAAAGCCCAGAGTGTGCAGATATGAGCATTGTGCTTTGGGTCATTATCCTGATGGAGTTTGCAATGTGGCAATATGTCCATTTTTTCAGCACTCTGTTTCAAATTTTGTTTTAAAATGTCTAAATGCATATATTTGTCCATAATTCCATCAATAAAATGTAAATTCCCACACCCACGGCACTCATACAGCCCCAGACCATCTGGCTACCACCACCATGTTTTACAGAAGGAGTCAGATTCTTCATTTCCAGTTCACTATTGGGGTTTCGCCATACCATTTGCTTCCCATCGCTTCCAAAAACATTGTATTTACTTTCATCTACAAATAAAACTGAATTCAAAAACTCCGGAACTCTTTTTAGTATAGGATTTAGCAAATTCTAAACGATCTCTTCGATGTAATTTACTTAGGAATGGTTTTCTTCTAGCTACTCGGCCATGAAAATTGTATTTTCTCAAGATATTCCGGACCGTTTCTGGGTTAACAGACTTGTTAAACCTTTGTTGTGCTTTTAAAGTTAATTTGACTGCACTGGTTTTAGGGTTGCAAATAACTTTTCTAACAATCCACCTTTCTTCACGCTCAGTGAAACACCTTGGGCGACCTGTTCTTAGTCTGTTTTTAACCGATTTTGTCTTCTTGTATTTCGAAATTATATTATGTACAGTAGATTTACTTACATTTACAATTTCACCAATTTTTCTCTCGGAGCTTCCACGTTTTCAATGACAAATGGTAAGTTTTCTGATGCCAATGGATATCTGATTTTTTTCGACCCATACTACCATGCAAATGATGGACTAACGTCGTAGCTCCTGCATTTTGCTTCTTAACTAGTGTTTTCTAGGTTTGCAATTCTATTTGCAGTTGTATTAGACATTCTGCCAGAATTGGCTTCTTATCGAGCTGGTTTTCCTGAATGCCCCAATACTTTTTTGACCTTAATTTCGTAGTTGCAGACGAACCATTTCAAATAGCTAATTTCTATATTAGTTATATTTAATTGTATTGGTTGTAATAGATTTCTCAGAGTGTTCAGATACAAAAAAGTATTAAAATTATTTTTTGTTTTTATGTAATAGTAGAATTTACGAAATGAACGCTTGAGCGTTTCTAGTGCCCCAATACTTTTTAGAGTCACTGTAAGTGAAACTCTAGCGCACAGCGGACATTCCTGGGAAACAAGGTTCGCCGTCAGTATCGAGTAATGAGTTAAAAGAAGCGTCCTCGAAGATAAGACAGCAATATAACAGGAAACAACGCTGAACAAATTCAACGCTTAGGCACAGCATATACAATATGTGAGAAATATAATTTCTTTTAGTAAAATTATGGTTTCGTTTTGAAGCTACACGAGGGCTGTTTTAAAACGGCGCTGGTAATTTTAAATTGTAGCCTAATAACGAGAGTATCATCTGAACCGGCTTGCCACTTCCCAAACTTCCATATCAAAGTGAGAACCATTGAGCTCCGTTGGCAGATTTATCGTGTACTAAATCCATACTCACACCACATCTTTGGTGCACTTTAGTATCGAGCTTTCCAGCCTTGCAACCAACTATCCTAAAAGGCTGTAAGTGAATAATTGATCGAAAATTAATTCTTTTCACAAATATCCAAACTAAAACTTATCTTAGATAGTTATTATATTTCAAGATTGCTTTTCAGTTTTGTTTCGATATTTCCTTTTTATCCTTCTCAGTCACTTTACTCATTTCTCTCTTTTACTTTTCGAAGAATGGATTTTAAGAATTAATAAGCCATTGGCAATTAACAATATCACTCGTCAAGCTCCAAATCCATCTTATTTTTCTCCCTTTAGCTTTATTTCTACTTTCCTGTCACTTTTGTTCTTGACTTAACAGAGGATTTCGAACGTCATTCTGTCTATTTTTATGTACAAAATGACGGCCGTTCTTAGGGGACATACGACTGTTAAACCTCGAAAATTTTCGATTTTATGAAAAACCATATATTATTTCCCAGTTTTTTCTGAACAAGTTAAAACAATCCGCGTTAAAAAATTCCCATAATTATGAAAGTTATGAAGGAAAATGTATCAGCTGTTCAACGTAAACATTGAAAATTGCCATATGTTGGCGCCTTTGAACTGTAAATTGGCATTTTGGCGATCAATAGTTGCCAGAAGATGTGAGCGCGCCAATGCCCATTTTACTACCACTTTACCACTTCTCTTGTCTCTCTGTTCTGTAAAAACTATATATTTAGTTCTGTGTGTGTATGATAATACAATAAATGCTGTGATCGTGAACAAGGGCTATGCTTGAACTTTCTGACTCGACGGACATTACAAAATACGAATTCCACTCCAGTGCTCTCCATGAGTTTGGACGGAAACACCATATCTTTAAAGCGCTGTATCTCAAAACGTGTTTTTTTCATATTGAGCGCACAATATCTCAAGAACTAATGAATATCTTTACATGAAATTTTTACGTAATATGTATTGTGCCATAATTTACAAACTGAACCACAATTTTTGTGCATTTTCTCTCCAAAGAAGTTTTTTGGGGGGATAGAAAAGTTGAAATTTTAACTATTCTTAGCACTTTATTTTAAATTGGTATATAAAATAGAAATTAAATTTATATGTAAATAGATTGTGATTCAATTTCTTAAACAGATTGCTTGGAATACCTAGATACCCAAAATATTGTGTTTAGATAAATATTTTATCCATAATCATGCGCGCAAGGTGACTATCTCATTTTGTCTCAAAAAATTTACCCTTATTTATTACTCTCTCAAATAAATACATACAAATATTAAGGATTGAAAATATGCGTACTATAACAGAAAGATTAGATATTTTTCTAGAAAAAAAGCGAGTTTGTGTAATGTATTGTTTCATAGATATAATGTATCGAATTCGACAGTCCTTCCCCTATTTTTTCGGTGTTTAAGAGTCGTATGTCCCCTTAACAGCGAATAATGCACAATCGCAGGAAATGTGAAACCGCGTCAGATTTCAATCAGTCTAATACCCCTCCGCAAAAGAGGAGACAAGCAGTCTGATGTATGGATATGCCATTGATCACGAAATAAAACTATCATTCTATCAAAATATGCATTTATTGCTATATTTGCTGTAAAATTCAGCATTTTTACTGTAGAGCTTTTCATACAACGTGTATAACGAAATACGATTGAGAAAATGGAAGAACTATTGGGAAATGACATTTCTTTACTTCTGTTATGATATAATAAGTTTTTTGAATTTTTAAAAACGTAGCTTTGATATAAATAACTATACGCCCTTTCATCATGAAAAAAATGTACTAAATTTATTTAACGACGTTATTTGAAATGAAATCTATAAAGTATTTTTTACGAAACCTAGAAATGAAAGCCTAGAAACCTTTTGCAGAATTTTACATTATCTCTCGAATATTGACGAACAACGATACTATAAAAGACATTTAAGTTGATTTGGTCGATTTCCATAAAACACGGTCATTTTTTAGAACAGCTGGACACATAGACTGTTGTCATGTGTACTAATGTTAAGATCGTAAAATTGTAAAATCTCTTGAATATTGACAAACAACGATACTATAAAAGACATTTAAGTTGATTTGATCGATATCCATCAAAAATGGTCATTTTTTAGAGCAGCTGAATATCTAGACTGTTGTCCTGTGTACTGATTTTAAGATCGTAAAATTGTAAAATCTCTTGAATATTGACGAACAACGATACTATAAAAGACATTTAAGTTGATTTGGTAGAATTCCATAAAACAGGGTCATTTTTAGAACAGCTGGACACATATAGATAGATAGATAAAAGGACTGTTGTCATGTGTACTAATGTTAAGATCGTAAAATTGTAATCTATTTATATATGAAACTTAAATATTATTATTAAGATATTTTGCCAAATAGCAACTCTGCAAGATAAAAAAACCTCCAAAAACATGCGTTCTGGTTTGAATTATATTATAATGAATATTTAATCTTTTATAATGTCAAAAGATTAAATATTCATTATAATATAGTCAAATATCATTATTATAATAGATGCATTTTTCACAGAAACCTTGAAACAATTATTCATGCTTGACTCTTCACAATTTATCTTTATATAAACCAAAAACATAAAAGATACAAATCACAAAATGTCTATCCATCATAATTAAATTATAATAGACAGATTAAAGAAATTACTGTGATAAAATTTATTATAATTAAAAATGTAATAAGATAATTAAATATGTAAAATAACAGATACTACTGCAAGGATATAACATTTACCTAATGCTGATTGGTTATGCATTATTTAATCACCTTTAATATAAAATACATTTTATTTTATCGATTAAAATTTTGCCAATGGTGGATTTATATCGTCATTCTCGTAACAAGATTATTTCTGCCTTATCACAGAGGAACTAACCTTACATAATTACCCAGAGCTTAATATTAATTATGATATTGTCGAGTTGTATTTTCTCATTATGTTGAAGATTAAATTCTCAATTTCTTGGAAGATTTGGTTTTCTTGACTGAGGAATCGCTAATGCGCGAGATTGTATTTAGTAAACTATTTTTCTTTGTATCGCAGACTACAAATTCACCAAGATCTATCAGGTTCCAGATGAAATGCATTTCATCTGAAGCATCAGAGAAAGTGGATGTTAGATGTGTAACATGTTGTTTGTTTAGTTTTAAGCAAACAGTTTGTCTCAACTTTTTAAACTTACAGTTCGTTTAGAAATAGAAAATATTCAAAATTTATGGCGTTTGTGTCTTTAATATGTTGTAAATCATACCACTGTTGAAAAAATGTTTAATTTATTCTAGCAATGAATGATTTATGTGCTATGAGGATATAAGCTGGAATTCTCTCCTAGTTGTTTCTTTAAATTTAGTGAATCCATGAATAAAAGTTAATGGATAAAATCATCATTTTTAGCACTTTCAGGTGTGAATTGAGTGTGTGACTAAGAAATAATAATAAATATATAATAGAGTACAGTTTGTCACTACTATATTGAACTTAAAACTAAATGCAGCTTGTAACAATATCAGTACTGCCAAAAGCTATCTGAACATTTGAATGTACAAATATAAATTTCGGTATTATTCACATCACGATCTTTCTGTACCTACGATAAATAGTTTTCACTTTTATTTCAAGATAAAAAATTTTGTAACCAAATAATTTCGATTCCCCTAAAAGAATCTTAATGTTTTGTCACCTTTTATTGTTAATATGATAGTTGCAATGTTTCCTGGAAACTGGATTATCCAAGGAAAAGAATTTGAAACCTTGATAAATATAAAATAATAATATTATCCATTAGTTTAAGCATGTTAACAGTGGCAAATCCAGGGGGTATGGGGCAGCAGCCCCCCCAGACCTAGACCAATTTTTTTTCTTTTATTTAAAATAACTATAGCTGTTTTTTCTTAATCTCCCCTTTAAAAAATGTGACAACATTTCTTCCTGGCTTTTGACAAGCTCGAAAATTTTTCCCACTTTTGTAGTCATTCCACGCGTATTTGTAGCATTGAAGCGGTCAGAAAAACATGCTTTTGCTAGTTTTTTCATTGTGTTTTTTTATTAAATTTATCCAAAGTATTGTAGTTTCCTTTATGATTCTTAGTGGCATGCGAGTAAAGTTAAAGTGTTTTGGTTTACATGAGCCATAAGGTTTGACATTCGTCACGACGATACAAAATTTTTTATACCTCAGC
>BGPR01006120.1:43141-84138 GCA_013235015.1 Araneus ventricosus | reverse complement strand
ACCACAACTAAAAGCCTATCTACGTCTCTCAATATCTGATTAAGAGTTATTTGCTTCGCAGAATTGGCTTCAACAGTGGAATTCGCTTCGGCAAACAAGTGAGAAATCTGATTTTGAAGTTATGTTGTCTGGGAGAATTTCTGCAAGTTGAAGTTTTCCTTTCCACAATCTATGCGGCACTGTGGTAATGGAAAAAGTCCCATCCAAGTATCATTTGATGGCTGCACTGCGGAAACACTAGGAAATTCAAAAAGGTTTCATGTTCCATTCAAGTCTACTTTAAACACATCGCCCGAGGCGGGCTAGTTTTCCACATGCAGTTTTCAGTATGGGGTCCAGTCTCAGTAAACATAGGAGCATCTAATTGTCGGCGTAATTCTTCTGTGAGAGTAACGGAGTAATCGGCACCTGAATCAACGATAGGGGTTTTACACACTGTCTATTGACTGTGATATGGGTGGTGTTCTTTTTAACTTAGTTGTGATATACGTCGGAGGGATTTCTCAATTGCGGCCCCACCTCCCGGCCGTCGCCTGAGTGTTTTCCCTCATTGGGTCGACGTGGAGAAAGGCTGAGCGGCGTAAAGGTGACTGGGTGATTGTCGGCAGCGGGAACGTCGAGGGTGGCGAGTTGCTCCAAACTGGAGTGAAGTCGTCGGCTGCGCGTAGCTATTCGAAGCTTTGTGTCGACGATTGAGTCCGCGTCTCGTCGGGGGTTGAATGTTCGTGCACTTCCTGAATCTGCAAAATATCACGTCTCTCCCACAGTACCAAAATGCGTCCTGGGCGCCCGCAGTGGTAAGCAGAGTAGTACGTTGCTATCGGTTCTCCACAGGTCGAGTTTGGCATGGGACGACGCTATTTGATTCACGTCTGCGGCGTCTAACTGAGACTGAGCTTCGAGCGAGTGTTGCCGAGGAATAGAGTTGCGCACCTCGGGCATGAGTGGTGCCAGAGTCTCCATAACCTCCTCTTCTCGAACCCGTTGCAGTAATGTAGGTGGCGTCAGGTTCATCGTGCTTGGTATTTCATTCCGGTAAGAATCGCTCCAGTTCCTCCCTTACAATTTCAATGTATTATAGATCTTATGTCGCAGGTCTGTTTCAGCCGACACTGCCAACAGTAGGTAACCTCTGAAATCTGTTCGGGTATACGTTCATCGTCGAAGACTTTCTATCTACGGCATCTTTACAAACTCGTCGATCTCCTAAAGTCCGAACTAACAGAGTCTGGGTATAAGGTCTCTGCCAGCCCTTCATGAGTCCGCCACTTTCGATCTTACTGACATGGAAGAGTTAGAACTTTCCGGCACAGAGAGTACGTTTGGATGTACGATCTCGTGACGTCATCTCCAATTTGTCTGGGTAGTTTTAGTACAGGTCTGCCAATCAGCGTCGAAAATCTTCGTTCCGGCAAAAGCATTGCTCAGAATTTTGAACGTAGTAAATGTGGTAAAAGTGTCCTCATTGTTGTCGAACCACTGTCGAGCTGTTCCAGCGAGATAAAATCGTTACCAGAAGGCTACATCTGATCATCCAATGATTATGGTGGCGATTCGTTGAAGGTCCTTCGTCAGCTACCAGCGTCTTGAGTTGAGGTTCCCGAGAAAATACAGGGATTCTAGGTAGCTGTACGTCAGGATGGTGACTGGTGCTGGTGGAACTTGGCTAGGGGTAGGTTGAGGTTAGGTTATATATTAACGTCCCGTTTTGAAGCCACGAGGGCTATTTAGGACGGACCTGCGTACGAACCGCGGTCGATGACGAGACCGAACCTGAGCTGAGCACCCCCCCTCTCCAAACTCCGGGCGCCACACCAACGGGAGGACGTTAGCCACTACGTATGATTTAGCGCACTGGAGCCCCATACACGGGATCTTCCATGGAATCGGGTTTCGAACCTGCGACCCTCCGGTCCCGGGTCGAGACCTTACCACTAGCCGCCGCGGCCTCCTGACAGGAACGGAGCCTGGTATCATCGGCAGTAGGCGTAGTCTTCCTATCGACTCCAGCATGTCCGGACCTCTAATTGGATCCAGCAATGAGCAGAACTGAGGATGTCGCTTGGACCGTAATACTTCTGGGTAGCTCTTCCGTCGTGTTTATCGTCCGGCGCCTCCCAAACTGTCGCGTGATAAGAGTTAGCGTGGAGAATCAATCGAATAAAGAACAGCTCGCTAATCTAACTCAAGACTTTATCTCCTAGGAACTAAATATTACATCTAGCTTATATAAGATTGCGAAACAGTTAACTACAATAGTTGACAGTTAATATAACATAAGGGGTAATTTACATAAATGCTATTTTGCATATAAATTAAATAATCGAAATAATAATTGAAAACATAAAAGTCCAGGGATTCGAACCCGAGTCCTTTGGCATCCTAGAGCAGCGCTCTAACCATTCGACGACCGTGACAATATTATAAATTATCCAAGAGACAGTTTTGGAATAAAATACCAAATATTACGCTGTAAAATTATTTATAAAATTCTTTAGTGTTTGGTTATGAATTTAATTAAGAAACACTAAAACATGCTTATTTTTTTCTCGCTGAGTAGTTATAAATTTATAAAAACTTATAAAAAATCCTCAAATTTCGTTAAACTATGTAAAATTATAATTACTATAAAGCACTTAATACATTTAAATTATCTGGACAATCTTCATATAATTCATTAATTTCATAAATCGTTATGATTTTATAAATCCAATTCCTAATCCGTAACCTAATTTTCAAAAGTTTCAGTGAAGATTGATTGTCTTTAAATACCAGAATTTTTAATGTAGAGAGAGTTCACTTATTTTCACCGACCATCAGGCTACTCCAATTTTTATGGAAGAAGATGCAATTTTGTCTCTTTTTTCAGCTACGGAGAGGGTCATGTATTTAGCCTCAGTGCATTTAGCCTCAGTTAGCTGTTTTCTTTATGAAATGCTGTTTTCTGAAGTCCAGGCAGAGTCCATGTATCCAGTTGAAACAGAATATAGTGGAAATCTGTAAATGAAGAATAACAACTCACTAAAATAACATAATAATGAAATTACATTAATTAAGAACTACAAAAATAATACTCATATGTCATATATTAAATTTTACAATAATTTAAAGTTACGATGTGACAAAACTAAACAAAATACTCTGCTAAGATAAAATAAATTTAATATACTAAGCATCATTTTAACGATTCTCCAACAATTATTCAGACACACTTTAATGTTTTAATTAAAACTGTTTCATTGACATTTATAAGGCCGGTAACTACGCAATAATTTGCAAGAAATTCTATCTCGAACTATTAGATAAAGAGCTTAAAACATCAGAAACTAATAAACTGAATAAATCTAATTTTATAAATATTAAGAAGAGAATCTCAGCTTTAAACAAAAAAAATTGGATGCAACAATGTCAATATCAGCCTGCCATGTATTGTTATTTATCCTAAATTCCATAAACAGCCTATAAACTTTCGATACATAACTCGCGGTACAAATACCTATATGAATAAATCGGGAAATATTTTCTCTAAATATCTTAGCATAATCCTCGAGTTTATTGCAGACGAAAATTTCACATGGGTTATAAAAACAACAATAAAATTATCGAATTCATTAAAAATAATAAAATAGATACAATAGAAACCTATGATTTCCAAGATCTCTTCACAAGCATCCACCTTGATAAACTACAAGAAGTGTAATGAATTATTTCTGCGATATAACACAACAACCAAATAAACTTCTGGAAAGATATTATAAATTAGGGAAATATATAATTGCACTTCAATTTAGATAGTATGCACTTGGTACATTGAACTATAATTCGAATACTATGCACTATAATTCGAATACTTTGCACTATAAATTTGATACTTTACACTTGGATCATGGAACTATAATTCGAATACTTTGCACTGTAATTCGAATACTTTACACTATAATTCGAATACTTTACACTATAAATTTTATACTTTACACTTGATTCATGGAACTATATTTCGAATACTTTACACTATAATTCGAATACTTTGAGCTATAATTCAAATACCTTGCACTATAAATTTGATACTTTTCCCTATAAATTTTTCACTTTGTGCACGGAACTATAAATTTTTCACTTTGTACATGGAACTATAAATTGAATACATTGCACTCAAACTCAATTTTTAAGACATAGTATCAACGATTTTAAATTGGGCGGATTGCTAACTCATAAAAGGAAATAAAAAAATATAGATATTATAAAAAAGTTTATTACAAAAAATGAAAAAAAGGTTTAAAAATGTATAAAGCACGAGTAAAAGTTGCTTTTAGCACAAAGTAAATAAACATATTATATAAACTAATACATTACTAAACAATACTAATTGTATTAAAAGAGCATTTTTGGCTCTAATGGGACGACCTCTCTTACGTTTCTGCCCAAGAGGTAAACAGTTAGCTCGTTTGGCACTTTCTCTTGCCCTATAAATATTAACATGCCTAAGCGCTATGTTTACAAATATAAACAGGACACGAATATGTGGAAACAGAACCATTACTGCCAGAGGCAGATACTATCACTTTCCATTCACAGTTTTTGTATTCAGTTTTATATTCATCTAAAAAGGTCCATATGAGATATGGCCTTTCATATGAATTTCTTCACTTCTGCATTTATATTCTGTTTCACCTGTAAAGATAGTAAATAAAACGCAGATTGGTTTCCGTTTCTTCCTAATAAAATTTCGACTTCTAATATTTCCCACTGATTTGGTTTTGTCCAAGTCTTTGCAAACCATTTTAGATGAAGTTTCATTTAAAATGGTTTGTAATTCGGGTTAACTGGATCACGTTCATTTGACAATTTTTTCACAATCGCATTTTCACACATTTCAAGGAACTGACTAACAGCGAGACGCTCACAAAATGTATGTTCCTCTTTTTTTATCACCGCATTGGTTGCCTCTAATCCATGATTGGTGATAGGAAAATAATACCGAGCTCCTATATATCAGTAACGATTTCTGGTAAGCTATTCGATTTAAAGTATTCTGTGAATGTTACAATATTCACATCATTCTTTTTCCTCCTATTTCTTTAAAAATAATACACTAAGTTAAAGGTATTATCATCAGAGTTTAAATGAAGACATTCAATATCATTTCTTGTTTCATCTTTGTCTTTAATGCCACGCAGTTTGCCATCAATCTTTTTTTTTACTACATGGAAACAGCACGTCAATCGTCGCTAGGGAAGTCCAAAACAGCTCTGAAGCCATTAGTTATTACACTGATGGCATCAGCCGATAAAATTTTCGGATTCCACTCAGTTTCATTTATTTATAGCATAAGTCTTTCACAGGATCAAATGGTTCTTCCATTTGTGTGATGCGGAAGTCTGGAGAGGGGGTGCAAGCTCACGTATCTTTCTCGTCATCTGACCGCGGTTGAAAACTAGTAGGTCCGTCCAAAAGTAGTCCTCGTATTGCTTCAAAACGGGACGTTAATATAACTTAATTAAACTAAACACAAACGGCGTATATTCTTCGACAGGAATATTCCATCTGGAATTACACCAATTAAATACATCTTTCATATATATAGTTAGTTGGCGGTTCAAATATTTGTTGTCTAAGTTTTTCCAGAACATTTTAATTAACAGAATTTAAAATTTTTCTGGTTCTTTCCAACCACGATTTTGGAATGCAGCTATTATTGCATTCAGTTTTCTCACACCATCTTCATATGGCTGGCGCACCATTTTTCTCGCCACCATGGACAGGCCTCTATTTCCATCCACGTGATTACTGTGCTTCATATAATGAAACAGCAGAACTTTCAGAATGGAACTATATTCCCGCAGGACATTAATTCTTTCTAAATTCACCAGCTATACGGCGATAAGTGATTTTGCATCCAGCTGAGCTATTGTGTGATATAATTTTCTTCCACGTTTTATTTACCGCAAATTATTTACATAGTTTATTACCAATTCTGCTGTTTCGTATTCCTTAGATTTAATCCAGAGTCGTTTTTTCTGTTCCTTGTAGTTTTTTTTCATTTATTTCCTCATCACTCTCGGAATGATACTTCGAGATAAATTCCAGTAAATCTCTTATATTTTCTATGACTTCTAAAGCAAAAATACTCAAATGTTTTATTTTATTAAGATTTACAACATTTTTTTATAATTTAAATCAACTCACTCGCCAAGTCACAAAATATATCAGATGATCACATGAATAGGGTAAAAATAGTAAAGTTCAGTTTGATTATAATAACGTCCGTTTTGAAGCATCACGAGGGCTATTTTGGGATGGATCTCCTTATTTTGAACCGCGGTTAGATGACAAAGACGACATCCGAGCTGGCAACCCCCCTCTCCAAACTTCCGCACCACACCAGCGGGAGAACGTTTGTCTCCCTAAGGTTGTCCACCCAAACTGTAAAATATCTGGAATTGCTACAAGACACAGGGGCACAAGGCGGCGTTCTGTCTCCGTAGGTATGATTTAACGTGCAACAGGCCCAATACACGACGGATCTTCAGTGGAATCGGGTTTAGAACCCGGAGTCCTCCGGCTCAGCGGCCGACACCTTATCACTAGGACACCGCGGTCTCAGTTCAGTTTGAAACGATACAAAAAAAAGATGTATAGAAGCAGTGATGTAGTCGCAAAATAAGCAATACCAGGGCGCTCTAAATTGGGTGACAAAATTCGCGCTGTTTTAAGGACATTTTCACAATTTTCTCCTGAAACCAGCGAGAGTGGTCTCCCCTAAACTTTCTCGTATACTTTTCAGACATTTGTCATTTCCCTTTCCCCTGCGTTGATAAAAAGTTCGAACCAACTGTAACCCAGAATGCAATGACTATCAGGAGGTTTTTCATGGTTGATTATAGTGATAGTAAAATATTGAGGTGAAGAATCATATTCAAAAAGATACGTATGTATTAAAACTTCGCAATATTTATATTTTTTATCAAACTCGAGCAATGCAAGTTCCGTGTGCGGAGAAGAGAACAGGAGAATAGCTTGCGCATGCGCAGAGATTGCTTCCAATACGCAAGTGAAACGAGACGCCCTAAATGTTTGCTTCCTTACAAAATCTCGCCGCCAGAATTGGTTTTTGGCAAACTGCCAAGTTTTCGGAGTATCCCTTCTTTGCACAGGCATTTACGCATGCGCATGGAGTTAACAAGTATGCTATTATACAGACCAACAGACAGTCAGCCCGTTGACGGATTTGGCCCAAAATTTTATACGGACCTACATTCATGACGATAAAACTGTGTACCAAATTTTATCCATCTGGCTTTTCAAGTTTTTGAGTTACAGCGTTCTCATGACCTCGAACATACAGACAGACAAACTTCCCGTTGACGGATTTTGTCCAAAAGTTGATAGAAATCTAAAAATTATGTTTAAAGACCACATACCAAATTTCATTCCCGTAGCTCTAATAGTTTTCGAGTTATCGTGTTCACAGACAGACATAATTCCAAAATTGTGTTTTTCGGACTGAGGGAGGTCTAAAATGTGGAGATTCGTCAAAATCTCGAGTTCGAATTTTTTGACGATTACAATACTTTCTCTTTGTATACGAGAAAGTAAAAAAGCGGTGCCAGAACGGCGTTCCAGCTCCACTACATCCCTGTAGAGAAGAAACGATGCGCGCTGCACACGCACAAGTCGCGGCAATGTACGGCGCACAGCCATGTTATAAATTAACCAGTGTTGCTAATTTGGAGGATAAAATTACCGGTTTTAGCTTATTCGAGGACTTTATCCCTTCTGAGGTAGTAAATCCCCATAAACAAGGATGATTCCCCCTATTGGCAACACTCCAACTAATGCAATATTGCACGACTGCAAAAACGGAGTTTGTTTATCTTATTCAACGTGGAAACATCCGTTTTATAGTGGAAAGTAATTAATGCAAATGATAATATTTTTTCTTCAGTGCATCATATTTGTTCAAAGTTCAAATATTTTTTTTCATGCTGAATAAATTTAATTCTAGTGGAATAATTTTTTTTCGCGTGTAGTATATTTGTTACGATTGCAAAATATTTTTATCAAAGTGAATTTGATCCAAATTAAAGTGCAAATAATTCCCACCCTATAAATTACTGTATAATAACTTTATTTTTAATGAGGAAAATATCTTCCAGCCAATTAAAGGCATCCCAAAAGGAACCAGAGTTTCATGTCTACTGGCCAATTTAATATTGCACTTTTATGAACGTGATATCGCTTTTAATTTGAATTCAGCTTTTAGATTCATTGATGACCTTATTATATTAAACCATAAAGATTAAAATGCAACTTATAATAACCTGTATCCAAATGAACTGAAATTAATCCAAATGAATAACTTTCAAGAACCTGTAGTTTTACTGGATCTAATTATTGATTGTCAAAATACTTTAAAAGTAGATATTTATGACAAAAGAAAAGAGTTTAAATTCAACATCAGTAGATATATTTTTGGAACTCAAATATCTCTTCTAAAATTTTTAAAAACACTATCATAAATCAACTCATTAGGATTAACAAATTATGCAACGATAGAAATTCTATTAAAAAACAAATTTAGCACCTTAGAAATAACCTTAATAGTAATAGAATTCTTCCTACTTCTATAAACCTTTAATTAATGGCTTTAAGATGTAAGTAAACGATTGCATATTAGAACTAAGCTGACGCAGTTTTAAACTGTGGTAGGGTCACTCAAGTCAGACAGATCTAATGTGATTACATCGAAAATGAGTCTTTCAGTCGCTTATTAATGGAATTCAAAATATTTTACTCTCGCCGATCTCCAAAAAATGGTTTAATTCATACCTTTACCCAATAATTTAAAAAATTTTCTTTTTCATTTTTTGTTTTTACTCTTCTTTCTTTAATTTTTATATATATTTCATCGCTTTCTTGGTCTTTGTCGTAATCTTAATCGAACTCTCCCCCAACTCATTGCTTTGGCGCGAATTCACGTAATATGATACTTTGAAAACATCCGGTCTCCTTTACGACGCGAGACATTCAGTTCTGTGTCTTCTTCCATGCTGCTTGCATCTCCGCATTTTACAGTATGTACATTTTTAATTCTTGTTAAATTTTTTTTTGGCTTTTTGTATATCCCCAGAGTACCTGTATTTCAAGCAGAACTAATAGCTATCAAATAGGCCTGTAAAGAAGCAAGTAATAATACTCTTCCAACTATAATTTGTACAGATAGTGAATCTATCCTTCACCCTATTTCTTCCATTCCTAACTTCATCTTCCATTCAATTACCATGGGTCGAGGCCCATATCAACATCCCTGGAAATGACGCAGCTGACGATCTTTCAAAGCGTGCTACAACAGAAGGAAACCCAATTAATCTACCAGCACCCAGAAGCTTTCTCAAAACGAAATTGTTAGAAATATCAAGAAACAGATGACAGAATGAATGGTACACAGGAAACACTAGAATTGCATTACATTATACTACCTGCATCCCCGTGTTTAGAGCCATTTGGCTCCCTTCCGGTTGGGATGGATGAAGGTGAATTTTATTTTGTTAGAAAAGAAAGAAACAAATAAAAGGTGCAAAAACAAATAATGATGAAAAAGAAACATACACTGGACAGAACAACATAGAAAACAAAAAAATGGAAAAAAATACGTTGAGTAAAAAAAAGAAGAGTCATAAGTAGCCGGAAGTGTGTCAGTCTGGGTGTATGCGTGCTCAATGATTATCCTCTACAATGAGATTGTTCTCATCACATATGAAGCGCATTAGGAGTCGAAGTCGGGTTCTTGATAAGTTATTCGTGAGAATGTTTTTCAACCACTGTAATTTAACACTGTGTGACACTGTAAGAGGATTTTGTGGCAAAGTGCATTGGATCTCCTTTTTCTCCTCACAAGAAGTTGCCATGCGTTCGAAGATTGAAGCCATGAAGGTATGAAGGGAAGGGCACGTGTCCTGTAACTAACATTAGCTCTTCTCTATTCCATCCTACTGGCTTGTTTGAGGCACTATATCGTGTGTACTGCGGCCAGTTTCTTCGTTATCCCAGTTGTCTTGCCAGATGCTTAAAGCAGCTTACCTAATCTCAGATTTCAGGTAGGAAAGTGGCTTAGGTAGAAAGAAAGGGTCGCCTTTTGTGATGGCTTCTTTCTCTAATTGGTCTGCGCATTCATTGCCTAAATAACTACATTTTATAAACTACAGCGCAGGATCGAATGGATGTGTACATTATAAAGCTGAATCACTGGGGAATCACGTGATACCATTTTTAACTCTCTTAACTGATCTTGACCTCTGTATTTATTAGCTGAAACTGGAGCGTTGTGTGAAGTGTATCCTTCGTCAAATAGTTGTTGCTTCAAACGTTCCATTTTCGAATGTGAATACCTTCATTTCTAGAAGTAATTAAGATTTAACAGTTATGGATAATGACGAGACAGGTCTGTGTTCATATTTTTTATGGGTTTGAATTGTTAAAAAATTAGTTCTAATAATTGCAAAAGTAATTTAAAATAACGCATTTTTTCAATTTTTTTTTGTATGTTGCGAAATTTCGAAGGTTTTAGTTATATTTCCAAACATTTCCACGCTAAATTTTTTTATCAATAAATTTAGACCAGTTATGTTTGTGTTTTTGTTTGAATTAACCCCTGATTTGTCCAACTGTTGAAATGAAGGTATTTCAAACATTGCTATTCCAAATTTTTCAGTAGGCATTCCAATTACTTTGCTTTTAATCTCTTATTTATGATACGAATTGCAATTTAAAGAAAATTGTTATGAATATTTTCAAAATGATCATATATGTGTAATATTCAGACATTTTGATTGGAAAAAAGTTATATCAATTATAAATATTATTTAAAACATTGCGTTCATTCCATTTTATCTCTTTTTTAGGATTTTTTCAAAAAATACTGAAATTGTTCTTTGTAAACTTTTAGTTATCTGAAAAGGAGTCGCGCGCGCGCGCGAATCAAAGTTGCTTATGTTTTTGTAAAAAGTTACCACACACGCGCGCTTAAAAGAGACTTTAGAGATGTTACTGCCATTGGAATTTTCTGAAGTTCTTGATGAAGAGGACTCCGACCTTGAAGAAACAGATAATGACATCACTGATTTATCATCCGACGAAGAAATCGCACCTTCCTCATGAATTATTAACTAATTTTTTATACTATTATTCAATTATTTTTATCATTTTTATTCAATCGCATTTATTCAATTATTTGTTATTTTTTCGATTTCTTTTTTGTAAATATAAGTTATGTAATATTATTAATTTTGTTCAATGTACAAGGTATGATCATAAAATAACCGGGTCTATTTAGAGGCCTCTAGTGATCACTGCATTCAGAATATCAAGATGATATATTTCATTTATAACAATAAAAGAATTAAGGTGTTGCCATTGAAAAAAAATAGAATATTTTTAACTGTAACCGAAACCATAAGAGGTGGTACATTCTATACCTATAAAATCGCAAGCGCATGTCTCATAGTACTTAGATCCAAAATCTCGTCTTTATAGTCTAAATGCAACGCCCAGAAGCCTCTAAATAGGCAAAGTTATTTTATGACCACCCTTTATATAACTATGAAGTTATAAAATGTGAATCATTTTTAAGTTATAAAGCAATATTTTCTATAAAAAGTTCATTAATTTACTAACTAATACGTTTAAATTAGTTTAAAACAGAATAATAGTTTTGGCCGCCCAGATTCGTCAAATATCCCACTGTGCGATGTGGGCTTTAAGCCATCTCAGGTGAATGTGTTTATGGGAGCGCAAAAGGGTTTGAATCTCTGGGACCATACTATGCTGGGATTTAGGATTAAGTATGACCATCAAACTTGACAATCTGTCTGTCCAAATTTTGATTGGTCTATGAAGGGAAGAAGCTGCTTCAATTACCATTTTAATTGCAAGGATTTCAGCTTGGAAAACCGAATTGCTGTGATCAAGTTTACCTTGCCATGAGGCTATTATTCCATAGTTTTCGAGAATGCAATATGCGCTACCAGTGCCTTGTTCGTCTTAGATCCATCAGTATATATAGTCTTGGCTCCTGAGTCTCTGTGATTTTCTGCAAATGAAATTTGATTGTGGAGAAGAAAATTATGGGGTTGAATATGAATTCCACTGTTTTTGTTCTCGCAATCTGTTGGGTTGAATATAATGGTGAAAAAGTTGGATGAAGATCTTGTTCGAGCAACTCGGGCATAAGTTGCTTCTTGTTGGATTTGTAGGTGGAGGGTTTGAAAACCGGTGACCACTTGGAGAGCAGCGGTTGGGGTTGTCCTGTATGCACCAGTAATATAAAGAAGAAACAGACGTTGAATGTAGTCCAGCTTTTTTTGGAGTCGGGATGTCATATTATGTCCACAGGCAGCTACTCCATGGCATAGTGTTCTTTCTATAACTGTTTTATACAATAGCCTTCTGATGTTCTTGTTGATACCCCAAGTTTTTTACGGATACACAACGGATAGATCATATCTGTAATCGCATAGTCTTGTTTTGCCTGTGACGTCATCGTACCATTGTAGGCGCATGCGCGTGATTGTTATGAATTAGCTTTATGTAAGGTAATAAATAAGTGTAGCGTGAAAACGCGTTTAGCTAGGAGGTTGATTTTGGTGCCATTTTAAAGAGCTTGAGAAGTATTACTAGGACCCAAAGTGAGACAATGAAAATATTTATCAGAATATAAGTAAAAATCGGTATTAAATTGACAATTTCAAACTCCGCATGTTTTTTTATTATAATATGTAGAGTATTCTTTCGAATTGTACGAAACTTTCAGATACATGACAATATGTAAAAGAAACATTGAATTAAAATTTGAATTCAAAAATTTGAATATTACGGGAAATATGAACATTTGTAGTAAATAATGTTTTACTGCGCATACGCGAAATGTAGTACTATATACTGTCAACAGATGGCGCCATCAAGTCTACTCTAAATAAAACATAAGACAGGCGCAGTTCGGGTCAACGCCGTAGATTTTTCGTGGAAACGTCGGGATAAAATCATAAAACAAGTGTTTCGTATTAATATATGTAATTTAATTATCACTTTCTTTAATACAATATTTGCTCAGAGTAGTATAATGGTTACAGAATAGATAAATCACAAGTTTATCGCATCTAGCAAGGGTCTGTGGTAGCTTGTGATTTATCTATTCTGTAACCATTATACTACTCTGTGTAAATAATATTGTATTAAAGATATTGATAATTAAATTACATATTAATACGAAACATTTGTTTTATGATTTTATCCCGACGTTTCCATGAAAAATCTACGGCCCGGACCCGAACTGCGCCTTTCTTATGTTTTTGTCTGTTTATCTGTAAATTTGCTTGTAACACAGTAACGACCAAACACATAGCTCGATATTCTTCGAATTTGGCATGGAAGTTCCTTGAAGTCATTGAAAGTGTAAGGATTTTTATTCTTTGAGTGCCTTCAAGATGGTGGCCGTTTTAATGATTTCAGTATTTAGCATATCTCTGGGGAGTGTTGCAACATTAACATTTTTTATTCGTTTTGGTAATGGTGAGACATTTATTTGTCATATTGTTAATATTGATAAAAGCAGAGACTTGTGTAAACATTTGGCATTCGTAAAAAGATTAAAGTTTTAAAAACTAAGATGAAAATTAAATATAAGATTCTTTTCTCTAACGCGAGGCCGAATGTTCACAAACCTACTAGTTTACAGACTCAGGGAGATATAAAACGCGAAGATTCATCAAAATTTCTATTCCGAAATTTTTGTCAATTGTAATACTTTCCCTTTGTATACTTCATATGCGAGAACGCTGAAAGGGAGAGAAACGGCAAATGCAGTTGTTCCCAAGGTGAAGATAGTTTTTGAAGAGTGAAAAATCTGATTTGCCTAACATGTTTCGAATTTCAGGATAGTTAACCGCCGTTTGCAATAATGTGGTTCTACGAAGTCTGTTGGAGTGGACGCAGAAGATATTTGGAGCGTCTGTTTCAATAAGAGGGAAACAACAAGCTTGTGCCTCAAAAAATATTGACGAGTCATTTCCTGCCGTTTCTCCATTTTAGCAGCTTGCATTAAAACATAAAGAAGTATTATGCAGTTTTGATAGCGCACAACACGTTGGTATTTTTTGTTCTTAAGCTAATACATTACAGTGTGTTTTCCTTTGCGGAACATTTTATAGAAAAATTGTTGCTACGGCAACATTTTAGTAGTAACGCTGATAACGTTTCGAATAAAAAGAGAAGTGGTGTTTACAAGATGAAATAGGCGTCAAGAAGAAAGCTGTCCCAATTACAGGTAATTTTCTTTCATTTGTTAGAATGATATTTATACCTTCTTATAAATTATTTATTTATGACATATTGTTATTAACGAGCCATAATAATGATCCCTTCTTTTAACCCCTTCTTGGTTGGATTTTTTTTCGAATTTCCTACACGAAAACAGTATTTTTTTATTGCTAAAAATTAATATATATTCTGTCCTGAATTCAGAAAGGCAAAATATTTTTGTCAGTGAGCAGTTTTTTCTTTACCTACTGGTGATCATGCACGTGATATCCCGTTCACTGATCTCCAGTGTTCCCTGAAATGCACCCAAGTTTTAAATCAAAGCGAAATAATCCCTGATAATATATATTTAAAATCTATTGCTTTGAGGCATTTAAGACAAATATCTGCATGAAAAGAATTATTAAGGATATGTAAAAAAATATTTTTAAAATAAATTTACAACCTTACCAGGAAACCAGCTTTACAATCTTTCTTGGTCCTCAGAGCGTAAAAGCCACATCAAAATCATTTATTGCCGATTATTTTATTGCTTACATTGTCAAACTAGCAGAATATAATGAGACGCTTAAGAAGCGTTAAGACATTTTTATTTAACCTTCGGATGATCAAGGGGGGTCATAAAATTACCCTAACGCCAGTTTCTGTCGAATATTTAGCTTTTAAAAAATGTTAGTGTTTTCAGTATTTTTATATCCGAGTTTTACACTAATTTATTACTAATTCTGAAATTATCGCTTCCCCGATGAAAAATATAAAGACATAAAAAAATTACATTTTAATTTGACGCTGCGTTGTGTAACCTAGAACATTTGAAAAAAAAACAACCAAAAAATATTGTAAGGGCAATCCATTTGTTTGCAAAACTCATGTCAACATCATAACAACAACATGTCATGATTGCAATAATCGAAATGATTAATTGAGTTCAATTGAACATTTTGTACTCGAATTCCTAATCTTAATATGAATCAATCATCGTTCAATTTTTGAAGCTTTTTGTGGTAACTATATTGAATTTTCTGTTTTCTTCTATGGCTGCGAGTCTTGTATAATTATTAAATGATTTTAAAAGCTAAGTTTTGGGTTTTATTTGATGTGGTGAATAAATACGTGTTTTTTAACATTGGGATCTCTGAATGATCCTACACAGCCTTTCGTGTTTCAAATTCCCACCTGGTTATCCGAGGGTTCTTGTTTCAGATGTAATTTTGCTACCTATTTTTCACTCGGTTACTAATGGTATACAGTGTTGAAATTTTTTAACTTATGGATTCTCGATAATAATACACTTTTTCAATATTTTTAAAGATTAATTAACCATTACTTAATTAATGGCTTATAAATTAAAGACTGAGATGTATAAAATTATTCAATAAAAAGATACTATTTTTCAGAATATCGATAAAAATGAATTTTTAATACCTTTTTTATTTTTTAAGGTATTTTTTGTTAGAGTATAGCTGAGTCACGTCTACCTAAATAATAAATTCGATTTGTTTGAACTATTCGATTGATTCAGTAGGAATGGGATTTTCAACACTTCTCTTTTAACACTTGACGTCTTAGTCTTTTCCTCCAATTCATGCGTGTTCTTAATAAGTTTAACATTTGAATAATGATTCCAGAACTGAAATAAAATGTTATAAATAATGAGACAAAAATCTTCTGTCTTTGGCTACTGAAATATATGAAAGAATTTGAGTACATGTCTAACGTTAGCTGGATTTTAAAAATTGAAATATTTGAAATTAAATATTGACGTTTAGGCACAAACCAACTGCCTTTTCTAAATCTAGCTGTGCCAGAACGCCTGCATTTAAAATTAATAACTTGTCTATCATCGTCCCATTTTGGAAAGGCGGCTGACTCCGATTGGGTCCTCCCTTTTGAAAACTTGGTATTTTTCTGTAATAGCTCACTGCTTTATGGCGCTAGTAACTGGAGTGGTGAATTCACCAGAGAGGAAACTACAAAACTTCCCATAATGCAAGTCATTTTAGTTAAGTTATATTAACGTCTCATTTTGAAGCAACACGAGGGTTATTTTGGGACGGATCTCGTAGTACGGAAGCTCAGTCAGATGACGATGACAACGCCTTAGCCGGGCGTTTTAGATGCGCGTTTTCTGATTTCTTTTTTTTAGTTTTCCTTGAATATCTCGAAACCTCTTCAGTTTTCAAACTACATGTGAATTAACAAATTAAAGAGGGTAAATTCCCTACAAATATATGCTTGTATTTTTCTTCTAGATTTAATATTTTCTCAGATAATGGCTCTCGAGAAATTGGAGATTTCCAGTAATTTATGATCACCTAGACCACCGTAACGGTTCGTTACATATCTGAAAAAACTATTTAATTTGCCCTCTCATTTAAAAAATGTATTTGTAACATTATTAGGTTTTTTACATTAATTTTTGAAATATGTCCAACAATTCTCAGACATCCTGTAGTTTATCCCCGGTGAAATGAAATCGTATAATACCCTTTTACAGGCTGAGCTCTCTGCAATTCATTTTGCTGTTTGCTAGGTCATGGAGAATGGTTTAAAAATTAATATTTACTCAGACAGTCTTTCGTCTATTCAGGCTTTGAGAAGTTCCAAATCTAAATCAAACTTCATCTTAAAAATAAAAGAAAACTCTCCTCATCTAGTGGTAACGTCGGTTTCACTTGGGTGAAAGCTCATGCAGATAACCCAGGCAAAGAGAAGGAGTACCACTTCGTAAAATTAGAAACTAAAAATTGGCAATGGTTTTGAAATTCCTGCTTTTTATTCTTTTCTTAAGAAAAATATAAAGCGGGTCCTATTAGATAAATGGAAACTTAGTTGGCGGGACACCGAAACTAGAAAAAGAGTCAAGGATTTCCTTCCGACACCTGATCTTCTAAAATTGACTATTAATAAAAATTTGATTTATTTCGTCACAGGACATGGTACATTTATAGCGTCCTTACTTTGTTTTAATATTTCTAAAACTCCATCATGTTTATGTGCTTCATTGATGATGCCGACCATTATATTTTTGAACGTATACTCACAGTAGATTTTCATTTAACAGAGCCCTGAATGGATAATAAAAATAAATGGTTTATGAATGTTTTAATAAATAATGGGTCTTTGCTCAGGATCACAGAGTGCTGTGAAATTTCAAGGGAATTTAGCAATCAAATTAAGGATTGTGGGGGCTGACTTGAGATTTTGACTTTTGGGATGTCATAGTTGCCAGTTGCTTGATTAGTTTTCGTTTATTGATCCTTCTTTAATTTTTTTTGTATATATATATATATATATATATATTAAACCATTAAATCTCAAGTAAAATTTTCATCATATACACCCATTATATCATCTTTTAAAATTAAATATAATAAACTATATAACTAAATATATTTCACACAATGAAATACAGAAAGCTAATAATATTAAAAACTATTACTATGAGAAAGCCAATCCAGATATGGAATTCCAACAATCAAATGCCAATCACATGAGAATATACGTCACATTATTTCGAAATTTGTAGACGCCAACCTTCTGTGAGGGCCAATTGTTGGAAAAAACAACAAATATAGGAGTAAATCTCCAAAATATCTATCCTATTAAAATTCGAAGGTAAACAAACGTATGTATGTATGTATGTATGTCCTTCTATCTTCTCACGAACCGCCGAACGGAGAAGAGCGCGGAAAGTACCAAAAGATGGGGAATAATTCAAGGAACCCATTTCGGCCATTTAAATATCGAAATTTTAATTAGTGAAAAAGATATTAATTAAAAACTAATTTACAACAATACTTTTCATTGTTTCGGATACTTTATAACAATACTTTTCATTGTTACAGCGCAATTCAAAATTTATTTTATGGTTGAAGTCGTTTACTTTAAAGAACATTGTTACAACAACAATAAAAAAGTAACGCTGACAGAAATAAAAAAATTTATTGTTGCAATATGGAAACCTGAACAATGCAACAAGTCAATGTGGATAGAGTTTTGTGTGGGTTTTGGTAATTGATATAAAGAAACAGGGAAAATTAAATCGCTCATATAGGGTTTTTACTAAAACTATTGTTTTCTATGAGGTTTCACTTTTAGATTTCATGTACTCAGTGCATCTTGCTTCATGTGCATATAAACTGGAGGCGGGAATATGAAAAAATACGGATTCCGATCAACGCTGGGTTATCTCATTCCTTCCGTACTAAAGTAAGACAAAAAATAATTCCGGAATAGTAATTTTACAAAATAAAGATTATTTTTGCGATTTTTTAAAACCTTTACGCGGACGGAATGATTGAACCGCTCTTTTCTCCTTATTTATTTAGGAGAGAATGTTGGGCATGTGTCACATGACCTCACTTTTTCTCTCCGTCAAGGAATGACTCATTATTCGAGATAGCCCGTGCAACGCCGGGTTACTTAGCTAGTATTAAGAAAAGAGCGAGAAAATTAACTAAATGCTTACTGCTTCAAAGTCATAGCAAAAATTGCCAAAAGCTAAATACGAATTACAGTTCCGCATTTATTGTGAAAATATTATTACTAAAATAAGTTACATATACTATATTAAATCATCATTAATAATTAAACTACAGATTTATATTTTTAAGAACATTATATTAACCTATTTTAATTTGATATTAACATTTAAATAATGATGTAATATTACATATTATCAACTACAAAATATTTCTAATAATAGTGGAGCCATCTACTAATGTTAAGATGTACTAAAACTCACTGATATATATATATATATATATATCAGTGAGTTTTATATATATATATATATATATATATATATCAGTGAGTTATATATATGAGTTATATTTTGAGAAGTGGGTCAAATTTTGCTCATTATTTTTTTCAATACTCGCACTTAGTCACTAATTCAGTGGCATCACTTGGAAGGGAGGAAGGGAAAAAGTTACCAATAATTTCGAAACTTCGAAACCTTGTTAATTTTCCATTTTCAAGATTTGCTTATTCTCAGATAGTCTCTTAATATTATGTTTATATTCTGTTTTCATTTTTTAACAGATTTCTCAGTCAATTTTCAAGTTTATTTTTGTTGGGAGAGGTTACGAAATTCATTAAGGACAATTTTTCACACAAATGTGTTGACCCAAGCATCGTTAAAAAAACATTGGCAAGTTTCTTCATTGAATAAAATTGTTTGGTAAAGAATATATTTTATAAATTCGATATTAGATATTTATATTTTAACTTTTTTAATATTTTCGATTGTCTGTTCTTTCTCTTTGAAATAATTTTTTTAGTGTAATCAACTCATGAATCATAAAAAAGCCTTTGTGTGTCCCTGGAGTCATAGGTTCGACACCATTGTTTTAGGTGCCACTTTATGTCTTTAATTTCTGTTGTAATTCAATTTTAAGGAATTCTTTTCTATTCTATTTAGAAGATTGAACGCTTCGCTCAATGACCAACATGCTGTGTTTCTTAATATTGTTACGATTAAGATGGGTTCGTGGAGTGAATGGACTTTAATCAAGACGTCACAAACAGAAATTTATTTACAGCTATTAGTTACAATCGATAAAGCAAAACACAATCCAGTCTTCAATAGACTACTTAAGTTCAACTCGCAGCTCGGTAAAAATTCCAAACGCTACGCCGCAAATTGGTTTAGACACTCGGCTAAATTCAGCAGCCTCGTCTCCGACGATCGAGAGTAACACTCAATCAATGGTAAACACAACAGGAACTGAACTTATCACGATTGCAGTGAGGCTTTATAAACCCTCGGAAGACTCCCGAATTTTCTAGAAAAGGGTAGATATTTTGTGACGCGAAGTCGCCAAATATGCTACAAAACTTTGTCACCAAATCTTCAAACTTGGCTCCAGAAACCTCGCCAATTTGTTATATTTACAGAATTCGTAACAGTGCCTTCTCCTCAAGGACTGCACGTCCCAGGCAAAGCAACCACTGACGAGGAAGAAATTTAACATCACACTAAAATTATATTAGAATAATAAAGCAAATATTACAAAGAACATTACCATTAGGATAAAAACTGTACATACCAAAAGAATAATAAAATTAAGAAAAAAGTCTATTTACAATTCAAAAAACAAACATGTCATACATGATTTTCAACAGAAATGAACCATGGTTTCAGTTACTCTTTCCTTAGGAGGCATTTCCATAAAAAGGGCTAGCCGATCATAATATATAACATAACACCTCTCCATGCCCCTACAACTATAATCTTAAGGTTATTTAAGCAGTGTAGAGGACATGAAGTGGAAGAAAAATTACAACACCCGAGGGGGTGACCTCTCTTAATTCTTGACAAATTCTCTACACGACTGCCTAATTAATAAAACGCGACAAGTTTACATATGTTTACAGGAGTTATTCCATTAAGAAGAATTGCTATTGTGCTATACAATATAAAAATTTTTGGAAACACAGAGCAAAATAAAACTTTGAAGAAAACACAAAATTATACATTTAAACATGAAATACTTGGACAATAATGAAAAACTAAATGCAATGGAAAATCTAAAAAGATGAGTTAAAAAAGTACATTGAAAAATGAAAGAAAAAATATGAAAAACAAATTAATATAATAATAAAAATGAAATAAAAAATGTTCGATTTTGTAGAAGAGTTAGTTGATGGAACTCTATTTGAAGAAGGTGAAACACAGTGGATCTTTGAAGAAACTCCTGAAAGAACGACTAAGGCTGTTCTGAATTAGGCGATGATGGGCTCAAGAGGAGGCGAAGTTGAATGTTGAACTGGTGAAACGAGACCTTCCATTTCCAAATGAAAAGAATGGTGATATGAGGGAGACATGAAGACACAGGATGGACAGTTGAAGTTTGGCTGGTTTTAAATTCCCTCATTGCAGGAAGAAGAGGATGTTTGGTTACAGAAGTTGATATTTGTGGAAATATTGGCCAAGATTTTGGGAATGGGTCGAAAGCATTGGACTCTACAGAGAGAAGACTATTTAAAGAAAGAGAAAACAATTAACTTGGATCTAAACGGAAAAGACTGGTTTTACTTTGGAGAAAGTGGAGAAAATTATGGATCTTCCTTCTTGACGTCGAATTGTTGGCTACGCTGCGGAACCAGACTGGCTGATGTTGTTGGCTGGGGGGGTACCATATGGTAGGAGGTTGTGAAAAGGCAAACAAAGCATAATGGATTGGTGAGTCGATTTCCCCCACAAGAACAGAATAAGGTTTCGGCAAGGTTGAATCTTTGGAGAAACGGAGGGAAAGGCCCATGTCCTGTGAAAAATAAAAGTTTGTTGCGTGTCTAGTTGATTGGTTGCAAGCTAACTTTGGGGATGATGTTATGAATGAGTCTCCCAGTATCTCCATAATCCCAAGGCATTTGCCAAGTGGCCATTATCTTCTGACGTAAGAATATTCTGATGAAAGATTTTGGTAGCTTGAATGGTGTTTTAGGAAATTTTTCCGTTTTTGCTGCCTCCTTAGCCAGTCTGTCTTCTTTTTCGGTCCCGATGTAACCTGCATGGGCTTTGATCCACGACACTCTGATGTGAGGATGACTATGGAGTAACTTTGACTCTGTGTCCGAACCATCGGTACAAATTCTAAGTCCAGTGTTGATATTGCCTCCGTCACCATGGGAAATTTGAGTTGGACTTCGATGCTCCGATGGGTGTGCTGACCATCCAGTAGCTGTTTCTTCAATTTCACTGAGATCGATATCACTGACGTTTGTTGAAACAGGAAGTCTAAATTTGTAGAGAGCTGTGCCACGAGCTGCTCTTTGTAAATGTAGTTGAAGAGGAGGGATACCCAGTATGACCTGAACAGCTACTGCGGAGGTTGTCCTGTAGGCACTTGAGATTTCCAAGACGAACGGACGTTGAATTGTTGAAACACCAGTACCGACTGCTCCATGCGCCAGCACCCGTTCTATTACTGTTTTATAAAGGGCCCTTCGATATTTCAGGGGAATTCCCCAGGGCTTAACAGGTATTATAAGGAGATTTGATAAAGTTGAGTCGCTCTAGTAGATTGTGCTTTACGGTGTGTGTTCCAATTCATCTTTTCATCAATATAAACTCCGAGATATTTAACAGCAGGTAGTCTGTTAATTTTTTCGTCATGCCAGCGAATGATGGGTCCCCAAACTAGCTTTCTGTTTAGGAGATAATTTGTTTTATCAGCTGATATTTGGAGTTGCTTTTTACTTGCCAAGGTGAAGAATTAAACCCTTCAACCGGCTGAAACGTAGAAAGTCGCTCTCTGACGACTATTCTAAAACCGGCTCCGTCGCAGAAAGTCGTTCTTCGATTATTACTCTTAAACCGGCTCCGTCGTAGAAAGTTGCTCTCTGTTTATTACCCGAAAACCGGCTCTGAAACATTTGCGTTCACCATTTAGCTACAGAGAAGACGTTTTCAAAGCATTCAGCTGAAATATTTTTGCCGTTCAAAGGGTTAACAATTGATTGGTTAATTCGTGACTCAAGTTGAACTCTAGTTGGGGCATGGAAACCAGGACAAGGCCGTTTGCGATGGCTTGAATATTGATGTTAATTGGCCAGTTTTCTTGAAGTATTTCATTAGCGACCAAATTCCAAAGGGTTGGTCCACTGCAAGAGTTTTGAGGACATCCTTGTTTTTGGTTCCTGGTCGCTGGTCATTCACAGGTATTTAGGATGAACTTTTTGTTCTGGAGAAGATTTTTAAAGATATTAACTATGTTTGCTTTGCATTTACTATTGTCAAGGTAAGATTCAATTGCGTTGTGCTGAATATTGTCAAAAGCACCCTGCACAACTCTAGACCTAGAATTTGATGATTTTCACATTTGAACTACGATGTGATTAAGTCTTGTCAGGACTGTAAAAGGGCCTTCCCAAGATGATTGCAGATTTGAAAAAAGTCCCTTAAATCGATTTGGGTTCCAGAACCACACCTTGTCACCTTATTGAAGTTCATGTCCTGCAGCTCTCGTGTTGTACCTGGTCTTCATCTTCTCCGTTGCTATATTGATCCGACATCGGGAAAACTGATGAATATCTTCTAAAAGTGCCTGAAGATACTGGACGTAGTCCTCGGGCAAAGAAGGTGTATGCTTTAAACTCGTTCTGATGCCGAGTAACACCAGCGGAAGAGGGTCCAACCAGTTTTCAAGAAGATCAAGACGCTTTTCAGATGTATGTGGAATCGATCCAGTGCTCTATTACTTTGCGGGTGGTAAGCAGTGTTTCGAGTATGCTCCGCACCTTAAAACTTTGCAAGAGAAGAAAAAAGATTACTCTGAAAATTAGTGCCACGGCCAGAAGTAACTTTTTCAGGTACACCGAATCTAGAAATCCATTCCAGCAAAAATGCAAGAGCGATAGTGTCCGCGGATTGATCTGGAACAGGAAATGCCTCACACGTTAGTAAGTAAGTCATTCCTGTAACTGTACTTTGCGGTCCAACTACACCAATATGCGCATGCGAAAAACATGCTGATAGCAAAGGAAAGTTTCCCACCAGGTTGAGTTTTCCAACCTGTTGAGTAGTGAAAGTTGCGTGTTTCTCTTTCATTCTTGAAAGCTGAATTAATATCCTAACACATTTCGCTTTCATATTTTATTGCACCAAAATTTTGTGGAATCTGTAAACCAAGATCTCTGAGATATTACGTGTATTAATCTATACTTATAAAAGTCAATGTTTGTGTGTGTGCGATGTTTAATCGAGAAATATTTCACTTACAGCCTTGAAATATGGCACACATGTAGTCGCATAGGGACTCAATGCACTACGAAGCCGAATTTTAAAATTTAATCTAGAAAATTTTTTATTTAATTTTTTGTGTCTTTTAGGATGATTTTTCGTGCGTTTTTGACATATCCGTGAGAAATAATGATCATAGAAAATCTATCGATGCACCATTAGATAAATCAAACAATTATCGTTTCATTGATGTTTGTTTTGAACGTCCAATGTAATTTACTGATTTAAAAAATAGTCACCTGGACGGAGATACAGGAACGGAAACTGTTAAAGAATTAATAAAGCGTGCTGTTAAAGAATTAATAAAGAGTATTTCAACAGAAATGTGTGAAATTTAACTTGGTATCACTAAATAAAGTAAAGTCTGCTTTATTTGTAGATAGTCAAGCTGCTATTGAGTTTGTAAAATCTCATATTGAAAATTACAGAACAAAACATATTATTAAATTATTCTTTGTTAGAGATTTAATATATTCAAAGCAAATTAAATTTTGCTGATATTTTTAAAAAAACCGTAAAGTAAACTTGAAATACTGAAATTTAAGGATTGTATAAATAAAATATAAATTGTTTTTGCACGTGTATAATGATAAATTTTTGACATTACTTGTATATTTTGTATTTCATGTGTATTTTCATGAGTTGCATATTTTCAAATATAGTTGAAATACATTGCATATTTATTATTCGATGCAAAAGCTAAGTTTTGAGTTAAAGCTTAGTTACCCTTGAACATATATATAAGATTAAAGTTTTACAGTTAAATTTTAATTTTATAATAAATGCAAAATGTGAAGAGGAGGGCTACTATTAGACGAAACTTCGATTTCTGTTCTTCATATTCGCATAATATTTTATTTATCAGCCTTTGGTGAAGAAGAGGGTTTGAACCTCGGTTCTTGTTTCGTTATGACGTCATTCCAAAGATGGAAATGTTTATTTACTGCATGAGTATATATACCAGAATTGGAATCATGTTGCATGTTTTATGATTATGTGGTTAAGTACTTATTATGATATTTTCTTTTATCAACTCCAGTAGAGTTCATTTTTTAATTTTAAAATGTTTTTAATAAATGAATTAGTTATTTTATAGCTCTGGCTCCTAATTATATCATCGTAAACTGATACCATTATCTTCACCATCAATAAGTACACTCTGTCCCAAAAGTTTATAGAATCTTGTATTTCGCCTATATTTTTTGTTGTATATGATGTATTTAATTGCCACTTACTGTATGGATATGCTGTCTATTACATTGAAAAAACAGCAGTTCTACCCCGCACATTTAATGCCGATTTTTAAATCGTAGAATAAACAGAAATTACATGTCCCAAAAGTTTATAGACAAATGCAATTTTATGCAAATAAGGTATTGGTAATTATGACGTCGATTCGGAGGCTAATAAACATGTTGTAAGAAAAGGAAAGCGGCCGTTTGTTCTGCGTTTCAAGATACCTAAAGCTTTGTAGTTCTCTAATGAAGAAGTGAGTAAAATTCTTCATTTGAAATTGCTCGGCAGAACTGTTAAGTAAGCATCGAAACTTTTAAATCATTCTAAAAATATGATTTATCGTGTATTAACTCGTAAGACGCCATTTGAGCCAAAACCACGTTCGGCAAGACCACGTGCGTCGGATATTCGCAGTGATAGACGGATACAAAGAATGGCTTCCAGTCAGAAAATGTCGGTTCACGAAATTACTAGGAATTACCGGTTGCAAATATTCAAGAACACTGTTCAGAGACGAATTATAGAATCTGGTTATATGATCCACGCAAAAATAGCTCGCAGATTACCACTCTCAAATCTTCACAATAGTAAGAGATTATAATGGGCTCATAATCATATGTCATATGGCGATAAATGGGTGGCTGTCCTTTTCAGTTATGAAAAAGTGGAACCTCGATGGACCTGACGGAATATAAAATATTGGCATGATTTACGAAAAGAGCCCAGGAGCTTTTTCAGTAGGAAAAGTGGTGGTGGATCTGTGATGATGTGGGTGGCTTTCGGTTTCAACGGTCAAGTGGGTTTGGCCTTTTTAGATGGCCGACAGAATTCTCCTAAATACATAGAAACACTAGAAAATCATCTTATGCCATTTGCAGAAAACATAGGGGGACGAAATTGGGAATATCAGCATGATAATGCTCCCACCCATACCTCCAGTGCTAGATAAAATTATTTAAACTCGAAAAATGTTACTGTTCTTGAGTGGCCACCCATGAGCCCTGATCTAAACCCAATTGATAATGTGTGGGGCTTTATGTCTCGGAAGGTGTATGAGAATGGAGGGTAATTTTATTCAGTGAATGCCTTGAAGACATCCATTGAAAGTGCATGGTACAACTTGGAACCAGAGATATTACAAACCTTAATTATGCCGATTGGAAAACGTGTATACGATGTCTTACTGAAAAATGGAAAGAATTTAAACTATTAAGAACATTGTATTGAGCACCTTTTGTTGAAAAGTCATATATTCTATAAACTTTTGGGACACCTAATATTTCCAGTGTGTTATATAATTGAAATACAAATTGTTATTTTTTCTAAATATTTCGTTGAATGCAAGTCGCATATGGTTTGAATAAACATATTTGTAATTGGTGCTTGTATGCCTTTCCGTTTTGCTAAAACATATATTTTGCTAGAGTCTATAAACTTTTGGGACAGAGTGTATAATAATAACAACAAGAGTATTCTTAATATATGGAGTGATTTTCAACAATTTTGTTTTTATCTCAATAGCTTTAGAAAAGGCAGTAACATGCCCTAGAAAAAATAACATCTAAAGGACAGCTGGAAAACATTTGGCAACATTGGTCAATAATGTTCCCCTGAAAAAGAAGGCTGGAATTGCTATAAGGGTACTTCCTATTTCAATTGACCGAAGATCAGTAGGAGTTAGAGGCAGCAGAAGGCTGGCATGTGGTCTCCCATCTAATGGATTTCAAGCTTCCGGAAAAAGGAAACATAATATTTCGGAAAATGTCATATTAAACAAGCCAAATGCTAAAAAAACATTGAAATTATTTATATTTTAAATTATTGACGGTATTTACTTACTGCATTTATTTTTTACGTGTATTGTACAATTTAAAAGATGTCTATAAGTCGCAATATTTATTTATAAATTTTCTCTGCGTGCAATGTAAAGTTTTATATGAAAAGTATGTATTACTGTTTTCAGGTAATATCAAATAGTAAAAAGTGTAGTGACAACTAATGAAGTTGATATAAATATTTCTAGAAATTACTATCGAATAGAATAGCCTTTTTGTAATTTTTATTTTTTGTATTTATAATTTACTGACAGATTCAATACTGTACATATATTTGAAAAGATTGCTTTTTGACATCTGTTTAAAAACTGCATAAAATTTTATGTTTATATTCAGTGTTTTCATTTTTTGTGTGTATTGTATAATTTAAAAAATGTGTAAATTAGTCGCCATAGTTATTTCTACAATTCCTATGCTTCCAATATAAAATTTCATATGAAAAAAATGAATTGCTGTTTTTAGGTAATGTCAATTAGTGAAATATGTTTCGAGCAAATATCGAAATTGCTAGAAAAATTTCTAGAATTTATTTTAAATAGCACTTTTTTCTTAATATTTATTTCTAGCATTATATATTTTACTAACAGATAAAGTATTATACATATTTCAGAAGATTGCTTTTTGTCATCTATTTAAAAATTATATAAAATGTGTACGTTTATATTCAGGAAAAGTCTCTTTAGTATCTTAGAAATTATTATAACTGTGATAATTATCATTATGTCTTCAAAGGACAGTAAATAAATATTTTTCTTTAAATCCAGAAAATACTAGAAATTAAGTGAAAATTGTTTTGAAAAAATTGCTGAAAATAAATAATTTTTTAAAAAATCTTAAAAATTATATCATTTACTGTATTTGTTCATAGTCCAGTCATTAGAGGCCGAAAAGGGGTGGTTTAAAACAATTTCTAGTGGAGTTGTAATTTTTTACTTCCTTATGTTTTTTGGGAGGTTGATTACGAATCTGAGGTTTGACACCAAAAACTTTTTGTTGGAATTCTAGTTATAGACGAGAAATATGACAAAATGAAATTTCAACCAGGTTTCTGCTTAAAACTCAAAACTATGTAATTTTAATTATTTAACTATTTAATTTTGTATATCATCATTATATATCAAAATTATCAGCATAAAATTAACTGTAATTTATGTCTACACATTTGTTTTTCGTTTCTCTTATCGTTTAGGCGCTATAACTGGTTGAAGTTTGGCGAATGTTTGACTTACCTGCTAGCTCGGCTTGAACATTAAAAAATCGTCCTATCTGCATACACAAAATTATCTATCTTACTAAATAAATTTCTGATTAATTAATATACTTTTTCTATCGTAAAGTTCTTTGTGCAAATAAAATTTTATCAGTTATGTTATTAAAGTCAGTTAGTTTTTATATTATGAATATACTAACATAATCTGCACAAAATTTCCTATAAATCTCTCTACCTCAAAATGCTACCTTATTTCCATGCTAGCGGCCACTTTTCATAAACAAAATGAGCCCACTTATATTTTTGAGATATGCAGGACTTGAAGAGTACAATGGGAGCAGAAGAATATGAAAAGTTTACAATTCAAGGTAGCTTCCCTATTCAGCAGACATTCAAGTTCTGGTCTGGTACGTGGAGTGGTATGACTATTCAACAGTTATTAATGAAAACATTTGAGAGCGTCACTCATGGCCGTGGCGTCAGTGATAGTGTGCTGGCTATATGGACGCAGGGGATGACAGCGCTCCAACATATTTATAATAGAATTGAAAAATTCTGTGGTGTTTATTTGACCAACTCTAATCAACATTTGGGCATCAACAACTCAAGAGTTCAGCGAGATAATGATGATTGCAGGAAAATGGTGGAGTGGTACAAGCTCTATAATTCTTTCCCAGAAAATTCCAAATTGATTTCAATAAGCAATGGCGTAGTTGGAGACTCAAGGATTAATCGTCACATGACCAAGGAAGGGATTTTCTTGGTATCAAAAGAAACTAAGGAAGTAATTTTCATACCGTGAAATTCAAAAGAAATGACAGAGTAAACAACAATTATCTTTAATGAGTAATGCCATCAAGGTGGATGATGAAAGTGAATATATCAACCCTACAAAGCTTTTCCAGCGAATTAGCATTACGAATTAATCGAATGAAGAAGTAGAGGATTTCCTAGTATATGAACTATGCCCCTTTCCATTACATCTGCTTGATGAAGGTGAAATGCGAAAAGGTATGAAATCCTCATTGTACCAAGCTTTCAAGCCATGTACACAGAATTTTAATGCCGAAAGCAGTATGTATTATTGAGGGAGGATACTTTCTACCCAGAGTCATCTGGAACAGGGCTTCAATTTTTTTTTTTATCAATTTGTGATAATTATGTGATATATGTTCGTACAAAGTACAAATCAACTGCTCTAGTCATTTTTGATGGATATCCTGAAAATGAAACAGTAGGAGGCACTAAACGTGCAGAACGGGCCAGAAAACCACGGAAACAAATATCGAGCGAAGTAATGCTTGATGAAACGATGGTACCAACTTTTTCGAAGAATAAGAATCGACTTATTTTTTTTATTTATGATTGCATGTTGTATTATTGTTATTATTAAGTATTATGATTTGTACAGTTTCGAATGTTTATTATTTCTTTTCATGGCAATTTTTTCCTCGATTACTACATACGAAGTTATTTAAGTTAGTTAATTGATATTAAAATAGTTTAATTAAAATCTACTTAATTTAAGTACTTTTGATTATTTGTAAAAAAAATTTATTGTGAAAGTGGCTCTAAATTTTCATCAACATCAATATTTTAGAGGTAAGCAAGGAATTCTATTCATAACTAACTGTTATGCCAGGCGTTGCTCGGGATTAAAATACTTCTGCGTCTAATGTAACGAATGAAAAATTTATTTGCGCAAAGAACTTTACGGTAGAAAAGTTGTATTAAATAAGCAAGGTGTATTAATAGGAAGATAGTACATTTTAGTGCATACAGATAGAAAGATATTTTATTGTTCAAGACGCGTTAGTAAAACATTCGCCTAACTTCAACCAATTATAGCGCCTAAATGGTACGCGTAAAGAAAAAAATTGTAAAGACATAAATTATGTACAAAGTTTGATGGTTTTTAGTTATAAGCAAAACGCTGGGGGAAAACCTATTTTTTTCATGCTGTTTGGCTATAACTAACAGTCCAATAAAAAATTTTGGTGGCAACCTCAGATTCGTAATCAGCACCCAAACAAACATAAAGGAGAAAAAATTACAACTCGACCAGAATTTTTTTGAAATTCAATAAGACTAACTATTCAATAAGAAATAATGAAAAACAAATATTTTTTCTTTGATTTAATGCTAATTTTCTACTAATATCTACTTGCTTGACTGAAGTATTACCAATTTTCTATTCACTATAGCTTTTTAAAATTGAAAGTACGTACAGAAAGGTAATTTTTTGCATCATTCAACTAAAATTCAACAAATAAAAGGTTACTGATATTTCATTTCTTCATTTGTTTAGTTCCGTAACATCTTTCGCAGTATTTATTTTTGTGTTTGGAAGTAGGAGTAAGAATTTTTTAGTGTGATTATTTGTATTTGTCATTTATAATAAAACTAAGCATTTTAAAAAATATTTTATAATACTTCAGTTTTTATTAAAATATTTATTTGCAGAAGAATTCAAATCAAATTTGAAGATTATGGCTATTCTGCATCTGGGAAATTAATTTAGCTTTCAGAATAATGTCCCATTAAAAATAAGAATAGTTATAAGCAAATAAATCCTCAGATCCTGACACCTATTACAGGTAATAAAAGGTATTGCGTATATTAGATTTCTATTCTTTAAATTTTGTTGGACCCCACCCCATTTTTTTATTACGTGCATATTCTAATTATTAATTTCAGATTTTAGTTATAATATAATACTATTCAATTACTTCAGTGATAATTGAAGAACTTGGTGAAAAGAGTTAAGCTTCCTGACAGTTTGCTATTATTTAACTGTTTTAAATGCATCTTAATAATTTGAATGTTGATATGTGCAAAGATTCATAGTGATGAGAAAAGGCATGTGTTTTTTAATGCTAAATTTCAACGTTACGCTATGTAATGACTCATATTTGCTTACTACCTTTTTTAATTAATGTTTTAGTTTAATTTGAATATTTTTTTATTTACATTTTTTTTTGGAAAAGGGAAAGTTATGTGGTAAAGAATTCAATAAATGTTTTCAAACTTCATTTTTCAGTTGTCTCTATTATTTCATGCACTCAGACGTATATTTAAACAAATTTGAGACTTTCACAATTTAAAAAGAACATGCAGTGTAGGATTAAATTGATGGCATTAGAACAACCCAAGTGTGCTGACTAATTACATCTCTAAATGGATCAAGAAATGCGTGCAAAACAATAAAAATAGCACCAAAAAATGAAAAATTGAAGTACAAAAACTTCAGACTTTATTAATTTCACCTGGTAATAAAAATGGCTAGCAAATATATGACTGAGAAAGATGAAATTGGGCGTGACTTAAATCTGTCAACGCTCGTGCTTTTCTGTCGATGCATGTCCTTCAAAGTGAAAGTATGAATTTCAATACACAGTGAAATTTGATAGTCGTATTACTGATTTAAATTAACAAAAAGGCTGCAACAACTTGCTAAGATACGAATATATTTTTTTGTTAAAATAGTTTCATTTTTTAAAATTGTTTCAGTAAAATATTTTATAAATATATTGTAGCCTACAGTAAAATTCTTTCTGCATTAAAGTACAGGAAATAAGAACATTCGTCATAATCCAAAATATTATTAAGCAGAAAACATTGAGAAATGACTTAGATTGCAAACAAACATATACGTTTAAATACTAAAGAAGATAGAAGATTAAAGTTGAAGTGTATCTATTGTCGAGAAACAGTAGAGATGAAAACACATGCCAAATTAAAATATATGTTACAGTATTACTAAAGATAGAAGGTTAAAATCATAATGATGACCATCAATTATGACAATGAGGCCGCGGTGGCATAGTGGTAAGGTTTCGTTCTTGGGCCCAAGGGTTCCAGGTTCGACACCCGATTCCACTGAAGATCCGTCGTTTATTGGGCCTGCTGCACGCTAAATCATATGTAGGAGACCAGACGTCTGGTGTGGTGCAGAAGTTTGGAGATGGGGTGCCAGTTCAGGCGTCGTCCTCGTCTTCTGACCGAGATTCAAAATGACGAAGTCCGTCCCAAAATAGCCCTCGTGTTGCTTCAAAATGGAACGTTAATCTAACTAAACAATTATGGCAAAATAGGGCATATGTTAAAGTCGTATCGGAAATAGAGGATAAAATCGAACCAACTCATCTGAGTGTATGACGTCTCGTAGGAGTGAGCAAATGAAATTGCTCGATTTTCCTCCATACTCAAAATAGGATAGGGAATGGGAATATACTTCCCGGAACTTCTTATCGCACGTTCACTCATTCGAGCATTCCATGACTTCTCCAAAGAGCTCTCCGTTCCGTGACCAAAGCTTTGTCCACCTGTTCACTTGAATTTATCCGCAACAATTTTCTCGCTCATGGAGTTCTTTTCCAGTTAGCATCTTCTCTAAATATTGTAACCTGTGGAACAGACAAAATAAGAGTAGTAATTCTTTGACCCTTGAGTTGAAATTTAATAATGCCGTGTTATAAACAAAACTTTGCAATTAAAGTAAATTGAATGTCCCCCTCGGATTTTTGGCATACTTCCATATAAAAGTGCCAATTTTGGTCAAAAATTTCAGAGCATAGGTGTTTTGATGCTAATCGAGAAACCTCAGTTATACTTATCACACACACCGACAAACTCGCCCATGGAGCGTTTTAACGGTCGAAAAGGTGAAGAGTATAAAAAGCGTTACATCGTATCCACATTCCTAAAAAATCAGTCAAACCCTGGGATAACGAACCCCGGATGAAACGATCCCTCGGTTACAACGAACTTTAGAAATGCTCGAATTCGAATTGTTAGTCACAAATGCATTTTGAAACATTTGTAACGATCTTGAAAGCCAAACGCCCTCTCTCTGGTGTGATGCGAAATTTTAGAGAGGTTTGACGCTTTGATCGTCATCTGATCGCTGTTTAAAATTACGATGTCCGTCCAAAAAGAGCCATAGTGTTGCTTCGAAAAGGGACGCTCATTTAACAAAACTACCCAATTATACTTGTATAAATTCCATTCTAAATGTTCTTATCTTGTCCTGCAGGTTCTATGATCTAAGATGGCTGAGCTTGTATCCATCCAGAAGTACGATTTCCCTCCGCAGGTCGGAAAGCCTCCCCAATGGGAGGCCAGGGTTCTCGTGCCTCCCAGTACCAAGGGGAATGAGGGAGCATTATTGTCAGCAAATGGCGGTTTTGGTCCATCGGCAGTCGACTCCGGAACACCTTCAAGGGGTAGCAGTTTCCACTCTCGACGACCACCTATTAATCTGCAATGGCACAACATAACACTTACTACTAGTAATGGTACTATTTTCTTGGTTTATTCCGAAGCCCCAAGAAGCTAATGGCATGGAGATTAACCCTTTCGCTTCCACCGGGACATATATGTCACGAGGGCAGTTTCAAATGACCCTATGGGATAAATATGCGTTGTATTAATACCAGTTCATGTCACACTGGTATTCCTTAGAAAAACTGACAATTCGGTATACCACTAAGACATGTGTGCCACTAAAACATAATAATGGGATACATGTCACACTGATATCTCCACCCCCTGAGGATTTATTATTTAATTTTTTTGCATATTATCGATATTTGTGTCGTAGTTGATGTATTAAAGTACCTATTTTATTTTTTCTCAGAAAAATATTGGTAGTGAAAGTGTTAAGTGTTAATTTTAGGCATGTGAAGACTATCAGTGTGTAGCTGGTCTATGCGAGATGCTTTATCACCCAATTTGAAGGGTAATATCTTATTCGCTAAAAATATAGATACAAGATTTCTCAGTATTAGAATCCAAAATTTAAAATTATTTTGAGAAATTGAAAAATGATTGAATTTATTTCCCAAGAATATTTCATAATACTTGTAATCCATAATAATATTTCATAATACTTCATAATCCGTTCATGAGCATTTGAGTGGGAAAGTATGAAATATGTGTCTGGCTCAAAGCAAAACCCAGAAGGAATTTCCACTCATAATTTTCTGGCTAGAAAACTTCGATATTGATTCATTTCCAAGCATTCTCACTCAAATTTATTCCAAGTTCACAACAGGTTTCTGATGTTCACTGGATTGAATAAAGATGCATTCGCAAACTGAGAACAGGAGTTAAAATTGAGTTTTTCAAAATAACTGGCCATGTTTAACCCATTGTGGTCGATGCCGCCACAGTGGCGGCATTCGCAAGTCGTCGTAGAAGTCAGGTTTTTCTGTTGTTTTTTCTAGACCCACACTGACCAGCCTACCCAAACGGGTAGCGGCATCGACTGCAAAAAGTTGAAAACTTCATGCGATAGCAGCGGGCTCTTTCCACAACTTTCAGATTTAGTCATTGATAAAACTTTGTCATTCATTTTTCTCATTCGGAAATTTTGATTCATGTACTGAAATGGAGATGATGGTTGGGAGTTAGCACAATGAAAATCGCCTTTAATCGGTCGGATAACTAAGTACAAAAGTTTTGATTCTTGAGAAAAAGCTGTTCTCTCTGCAATGTTCCTTTTTCTGGTATATTTCGGACGGGCGACATCCAGTTTCCATTAAAAAACTGAACAATGATGACTAGTAATGATTATGAGACAGAATTTCGTTACTTTATGAGAATAAACAACGAATCTTTTTCATATTTCAATTTGGGTTTAGAATTTAACAGCCTACTTACAAACCAGTTTTCTCTCAACGAACACTCGACTTTGTCTTCCGTACTGAATGATGAGGGATCAGTTAGGCCATGCTTGCAATGCTACTATTCGAAGGTTTGCAAATCTAAATCTTGTTTATGGCTACGGAAGAAATGTTCAACCACCAATATTTGTCTAATGAATCAATCTTATTTCATGAAATACCAATCAAATGCTCTCCATTGCCAAATCGTACACTTTTCTTCGAAATCTCTTCCAGGCAAGCCCATCCTGAAAGGCGTTTCTGGTAGTGCGAATACTGGAGAGCTGATGGCCATCATGGGACCTTCGGGTGCCGGAAAATCTACTCTCCTCAATGTTCTGTCTGGATTCACGTAAGTCGCTCCCTCATTCTGCATTCTGCTCTATTGCTCTAAGTTAATTTTCATTGCTAATCTGTGCCAGAGTAAGAAATTGACCATTCTCAGGAAATCGAGAAGTGTGAAGTTCCTGGGCTACCTTTTTGAACCAACTTGAGTCTGGCCTTGAAAATCGTGGACTGAAGACTCGTAGCCTATCTACTGCCGTTAATGCCCTTTAGCTCTAATATGTTTAATAGCTAAATTTTGAATTTGTGGGAATTGTAAAATCCAACTGACGTTTTCATTTTAAGAAATCTTAATCTTGCTTTTAAATTATACATATCAAAATCCCCTCAGGGGCTCACCTTCTTCGGGTGACTACGGGTGTCCCAATCGCGAGGTCTGAGGGATCTGTACTCCCTTCAAATTTATCTTCCCCTTTGCCTTCTGCTTTATTCTGATCCCTTCTATCCTTCAATGGCAAGCAAGGGGTCTCTCCATGAGAAACTGTTGCCTCTCTGTTTGATTCTTGCTTCTAATGTACAGCCAAAAACCCCACGCGTTGGTCGTGTGTGGCGACCCTTTAGACGGGTAGTGCACAGGGCTCCCTGGTGTATCAATCAGCTAGTACCTAGCCGCCTATGTGATTAGACTGCTAGGTATCAAAGAAATGGGTCACGTCCTTTGGCTTGGCGTTAAGGGTAGTCACTGTACCCGGGGTCATCGTATAGGTATCGGCTAACCTCATGGTTAAGCGCCGAGGCTGGGAAAGCCCAGAGTCGGTAGCTGATACCCCTTGTTCTTCTCCGTGGTGGGTGGTGCCATCAAACCTGAATCTTTGCCATTGTCATATGGGTTCTTTGTCTTTCGTCGTCGAAGCCAATTCATCTACTCGTTACATGTTAGTCAGCACACCAAATACTTTTCATATGGTATCTCCTTTTCTGGTACAAAAACTCCCTACTTCATGTATTGGTGAAATACATGAAGTACATACACAATACTTCCAGTACAAGTTGATTCAAAACAAGCTTCAGTAGTCAATAAATTAATGAAATTGGGTAATTTTCCTCCAGAAACATAATTTCACAAAACATTGAATATCTCTCAAGGCGTACTCTCCAACCCTGATTTCATAAATGTGACAGAAGCTGAATTCTTTGAAAAACTACGTGATCGAAATGTTTATACCGCACGTCGTATAAGCATTCTACATGATGGTCGACTTATTCCTACGCAACACGTTGTTTTAACTTTTCAGACACCGGTGCTGTCAAAATCTATAAAAGTAGATACTTAAATTGCAAGATTCTCTCATATATTCCCAATCCTCTTCAGTGTTTCAAATGTCAGAGGTATGGGCACTCCCAACAGTCATGTCGGGGTACTGAGAATGTTTGTGGTAAATGTTTGTAATTCTAACACTTTCAACTAAATCTTGTCCTACATAGATTTTTGAAAAAGAAATTTTTAGCAGTTAAAATGAAAGTGAATATCACTTTTCCTGAAGCAAGACAAATTGTAAAGGACAGAACTCCAATAGTTGGTGTTTCATACTCCTCTACATTACAAATGCAGCCTAAAATCATCAACCACCCATCTGAGATAAATAGCTTGCAACTACCAGTATCAATTCCCCTTTCAACATTGCCATCTGAGTTCTTTATTGCTCCCACAGCTACCACTAGTATGAAGAATAATTCATAAAAGAAATCTATCTTCGCCTGGTAGACGGCGTACATTGACACGACCATCGACGTAATGAATGAGAAATCGGGATTCATCCGATAGGCAACTCTCTTCCACTCATACATGGTCCAGTCTCGATGTTCCCGGGCCCACTGTAGGCGTATTTGACGATGACGCTTGGTCAACAGAGGCACATGAGTGGGACGTCTGCTGCACAGTCCCATATCCAACAGTGTCGGCTGAATTGTGTGTTCTAAAACACTTGCGCTTGGACCTGCATTGTATTGGGCTGTCAGCTGAGCCACTGTCTGGCGCCGATTTTACTTTACCAAGCGGGACAGTCTCCGACGTCCTTTTTCTTCGATGACGCGTGGACGACCAACACCTTGGCGTCGACTGCTGGTGTCACCGTCATTTATCCACTTTGCATGAATACTAACAACGGCAGATCGTGAACAACCTACCAGTCGTTCAGTTTTGGTGATACTCATTCCGAGTCTTCGGGCCATTACGATCTGCCCTCTATCAAATTCGCTTATATCAGCAGCCTTTCTCATCATTTGCAAAAGTAAGTGCAAGAATGATTACTTCCCTTCTCCAGCAGCAGTTAAATACCATTCTCACTTAACCACGTGTCCTCCACGTCATCCAGACGAGTTCATTGAAAAATGTGGGGATGGTCATAATGTTTTGGCTCGTCGGTGTATATGTAAATGTTAGAAAGAAATTTGAATGTTAAAATGTATAAGATGTTTACAAATGAAAATTATTCTTATCAATCAGAATTCAGGCTCTTAAAACTTCTTGGAACACACAATTGAATGTTTTTCAACAGTTTCATTAGCCCTAACTTCATTCCAACAAACTTCTAAATATACACACATCTCAATGAATTGTTGCTCAGAAAAGCTTCGCCACATATATAAATACTCTCTGCAAAAATTATTTAGCCAAGAACGATATAACTTTTCTCTCTGAGTAGCTATTTATATGTTAAAACCTCAGAAAATTTGAGTTTTCGAAAAATGATTTAACCCATTTCACAAACTTTTAGTTTAAAAAGGACAGTTTAAGGTGACAAATGGCTTTAAACATGTTCATATTCACTATTCAAAATTATAACCCACAATAATTATTTACTTTTACCTTTATAAAATTAACAAAATAGCCTTTTTAAAGAAATTCCAAAATTCTTGCTTTTTACACCAAAATTTTAAACGTGTTTTTTACACAGAAATATTGATCAGAAAAGCTTCGTCACATGTATACGCACTCACTGCAATAATTATTTAGCCAAGAAACTTATAACTTTTCTCGCTAGGTAGCTATTTATGTGTTAAAACCTCAGAACATTTAAGTTTTCGAAAGATAAGTTAACAAATTTCACAAAATTTTAGCTTAAAAAGGACACTTTAAAGTGACAAATGGGTTTAAATATGTTCAGAATCACTATTCAAAATTATAACCTATAAAAACTATTTAATTTTACCATTATAAAATTAACAAACAAGCCTTTTTTTCAAAATTTCAAAAATTCTTCCTTTTTACACAAAAATTTTAAACATGCTTTTTTTCCACTGAAATAATCATCAGAAAATCTTCGCTACATGGATAAAAGAACAGAGTCCTCTCATAGTCAACTATGTTCCTGTAGCTCGGAAACTGCGTTCCATACAGAAAAACACTTCAGTCTATTTTGTTCATTCCGATTGGATCGTCTTAGGAAAGATTCCTCAACAGTTTCAGTTGTTCAACAGTTCTCTTTTTTGACGATTTCGATTTATAATTGAAACTGCCCGACTTAAACTCATTTTGAAAAATTTCGTTGTCTCAGATCAAATCAAACTAAATTCGCCGAATCGAATGTAAACAAAATAAACTTGCGAGCTGTTGCCAAACGGTAATTAAGAAATTCGACCCTTTTTTGTCACCACGTAAGAGAATTATATATATATATATATATATATACACACACAAACATAAACAAAACCAGAAACAAATGCAATAACAGTTAAGAAAATACTCAAAATGAAGAAGTGCAATTTCAAAAGAAGTAAAATTTAGGAAAAGGACAAAATATGAAAAACATAGAATCTGAAAAAGATTTAAATGTGAGAAAAAATAGATTCTATAAATGATTTAAATATGAGGAAAAAACTTCACAAATGCGGTGAATGCGCCAATGCAGCAGAACAACCGAAAAGTGAGAAATATTAATAAAAGAAAACATAGAAAGAAAACATTAAAAACACTTTGTAAAAGAAAAACCAAAATAATAATGAAAAGGAACAAAAACGCCAACGTCCGGGACGCGTCATCAGCAAGGGAAATCCCGAACGGGCGCAAGCATAAAATTCGGTGTTTTCTGAACATTAAACTCTAGCAATAATGCCAAAAAGAGTTTGTTTCCCCGGAGCACCGAAACAAAAAACAAAGTTTGAAACAAAGCAAAAAGCCCAAGTCCAATTGAGAAAAAAATAAAAATATAATAAAAGCCCAAGTCCATTAGAAACAAAACATATTAAACCCAACCCCAAAACCAACAAAACAAAACAAAAATGAAGAAAAAGGTGACAAAACTCACCCAAAAATCCACAATTGAAGAGACAATGCAGAACCACGCGGCACGAACTACCATTTAAAAGTGCTGACGTGACAACGGTTGAAGTGGTTGACAGTTAACTTTTAACGTCACAAGTTTTGGAAAATGTTTTACTAGGAGTGAGGAGTGAAGAGTCTTAGAGACCTTTTGTTGTCAGTGAGGTCTTAGGAGCTTTTCTACGAGTATCAGTAGATAAGTAAACAAAAGACAAATAAACCAAAATGAGACTAACTGTAAAAAAATAGATCAGAGGCAAATAGAATAAAGGCAAAAATAGGCAGGTTTTTTTTTACAGAACGCTGTGGAATAAAGGTAAAAAAAGAGAAATGGGAATTTTATTGGAATTAAGATTGTATTTGAAAAGTTCAATTTGTTTTTTCTTTGATTCTGAATTGTTACAAATATTTTTAATCCTTAGTAATTGATGTAATATTGTGTTTTTAAAGATCTTAATAGAGATATTAGAATTCCAAAAATTGAACCTATTAACATTAAATTTAAATTCACTTCTTTTGTCGAAGATGCTTAAATTTAATTCGTTTTGACAATCAATATCAAGATCAAGAAAAATAGCTTTAATATTATTATCGTTAGTTTTTGTTAATTTTAATTCTTCAGGATAAATATTCCCACTAACTATAGAGAAATCTTTAAAATTAAAAATCAGGATGTCATCTATATATCTAAAAGCTGAATTTAAACTTAAAACTGTATCTATTTCGTAAAAGTGAAGAAATAGATTTGAAATTAAGGAAGAAAAACAAGACCCCTGTGGAATTCCTTTAATCTGTAAGAAAATATTTTCGCCATTCGAAATGAAATTGTTGAAGATACATAAATTAATAATGTTTAACCAATACGCTTCTGTGCAATTTAGCAAGTTTTTCAAGTCATAGTAATAATGCATTAAAACTTCTTTTAATTTATTAAGTGGGATGCTAGTGAACAGGTCCTGAAAGTCATATGTCTCAATATATGTAATTACATTGTTTTTTGAAAAATCAATCACTTTAGTATTATTTTTTATAATCCATGTAAAATTTTCTTTTTCTATAAAACTTAGAATAATATTAAGGTACTTAGAGAATGATTCTCTGGCTTTTTCATGTACGTATTTGTTCCGCAAGTGGTAAATCTGAACTTGATAGGTTGTTTGTGGAATTTTGGATAGATAGTAATATATGGAAGGGTCAAATTATTGTTTATGCAATAAATTCTTTTATTTAAAGCACGGATTTTTTTCTGTACAGTGGTGCTATTAGATTTATATAATTTAAATGTTTCAGAGGTTTTTAGTTCCTTATCCAAGAGTTCAAGATAGAATTGTTTACAAATAATTGAGAAATTGCCTGAAGCTTTATCGATAGGAGTTAGAATGAA